>JAQIXW010001234.1:0-20668 GCA_034700685.1 Willowsia buskii
CATAATACGGAAAACACTACTGCATTATTTTCTACACAGACAAAAGTAGCCACAAAGAAGAGACTGAAAGTAATTTATTTACCATTACACATTATCGAAATTTATGGATTGCGTACATTCAAGCATATAGTTTGTTTTTCGATGATTTATTATATAACTTTTGACAAAATTGTACAGGTTTTCGCTCAAAGAATCAAATCATTTCCATTTAGACTAGACATATTATTATTATTATTATTATTATGACAGAACACAGAAGCCACCACCACTTTAAAATAAAATTGAACAAAAAGTCATCATCAAATCAAAAGGGTATAAGAAAAAGAGGAAATGTGGGGAAACATTATACTGTCATAACACGTACGAGACGTTCAATAATGGTAATTTTCAGGTAAACAGGATTATGGTCAAATTCATTGAAGAAAAAATTAACATCGGTTCAGGAGATTAAATTTGCTAGAATATTTACGGCAATCTATGATGAGATGTAGAAGGTAGAACACAACCATATATCAATAATAATTGTTTCCACACATTTTCTATTGATTCATGATAATCCATATGGATTATTGATATGCATTAGTTCGTGTAGGTACGGCAGTTCCCCATATTATCAAAGGAAATACTATGATGATGCACCACACTACCACACCGCACATTCATCACACGGTACATACGAAAAACGAAGAATTGGTCAACCAAGTCAAATAATAATATAACAATTTAGTATGAAAAAAGTCGAAACCTCAACTGGGCAAGCAAAGTCTAGACAATCAGGACAGGTATATCTACATCTACAGGACTAAAAGCATGACATAATAAGACGTGCGATAATGTGAATGAAGCTAAATGTATAAGCAATCAACTGTGTAGTAGAACCACCACTGCCAGTAGCTGCTTCTGTAATAACAGCTTCTTAATAATAATAATAATGACCTGATACCTGATACGGATAATCTATTAGCAGGGGCTGCAGCAACAATTTTATCTAAGCTAAAAAACTTTTGCCAGTAAAGAAAACCATTTACACCTGCCTAGAGAGATTACGTATCATATCGGATATAAATTCACACAGCCAGAGACGCCTTCAAACACTAATACCTTGTTTCTTTTTACACACTGGTTCGGATTAGCTTATGCATATAGGAAAAAGGTCTTTCATGTTTCATGACTTTTAAAAGTTTGTCGTCCATGGGCTCTCCTAATATTATATGGTGAAGAGGATAATGATAGCAAGAAAGAAAATTGAGGTTGCATGATGACTGTGTCTGTGTGTGTAGCAAAAAGAAAGAGAAAGAGCAGAGAATCTCTAAAGTCTCTCGTATTACACAAGAATAAACCACCAAGAATAATTGCAAGCTCCACTAAATAATTTCAGTCAGGTGCAAGCTGAATAGAGTAGTTTTTCTATTGTCAGCAGTAATAATATAAAGCGACAAGTGATGTGCATGTAAGCATGACTGGCTTTTGCACTTGATATTATGTATTACTAAAATCACTTTGCTATTATCTTGTTGTTTGCCACTGATCAAAAAAGTGCGCAGGTTGGTTTTATGTAATAATAATTTGATCTGCGTGTATTTTATTAAAGAATAGTTTTTAGCCGCTATTTTTTTGCTGAATTTGATTGATGTGTTTTTCGCTTCCTCAAATTCACACGGTAATAATCCAGATTTGGCATGTTTTTTCTGTATATTATTATGTATATCAGTAGTAGTAGAGATAAACAGCAAGTTTTAATTCAGACCATTTTTATATACATGTACGAAAATTTGACGGTATTGTGGCTTGGGCATGACTTGTAAACGGATTAAGCAATTGCACAAGTTTGCAATTTATACGGTATATAGTATCGCTAAACATTTTTCATAAAAAATGTCAACTTTGATAAATCAAAAACAATCAGATGCACGTTCTGTAGATAAATTGCAACTGCTTCGTCAGTTCACGAGCTGATTTCGACAATCTTTTTTTGTGTGTGTCTACTAAATAAAAATCGATACGTTACATCCTCTTTGCAAAGAAACATTTAAAGACGCTCTCTTTCAAAGTAATTTGTAGAAGAGGCGATACTGGTGGTTTTACATGGTTCATTATTTATTTATTTACCGTGCAGGATCCTGCGATGATTTTGACTTTGACAAAAAAAAATTGAATAAGGCGTAGGTAGATTTAAATAAATCACAGGTGTGCACGATTGTGTTTATTGTCAGCCATAGATTTACATGAGCTATATATACGCTACTAATAAACCACCTATTTGTACATTTTAAAAGAGGACTGTTGAATCGATGGCAGCTAAATTATTACAGTTTTTTACTCCACTGAAGCGTGAATCAAGAAGGGTTAAACAGTACCTCCTTGTGTCGAGCGTATACGCAACGCACTACACATAAATAAGCAATTTTCAGTTGCCCAACTGTCTAACTGTAAGTTTTCCTATTTAAAATATAATGCAGTGACAATTTGTAGTCCTAAATCTATTAGAGCGCAATTTTTGCTGCGGTTTGCAGAATTAACTATGTACTCATTACAAGTTTATCTAGTCGTGCGCAGTTTATGCATACAGCATACGCTTTTGCTTACGAACGTCAAAGGATGTAAAGTGGCAAATGTTTTAGTTATTATTATGGAAGCATCATCAAACGGCAACCATTTAAGTTGTTGGTTAAAAGTCATTAGTGATGATGATGATGATGTCGTTGAGAATGCCTCGCTCGAGATAGTACGAATGAACCATGGGTAATTTTTTATAACAATTTAACCAATTAGCCAAACATTGTGTTTCGTATGTAGGTAATATATGACAACAAGCCTTCTCTGAGCTTATCATATTTATGATTGCATCAGTTCAATTATGTATAAAAATGTCCAATTTTTTCGTGGTAATTTACCTATTTTCCATAATTCATGCATCATTCATAACGTGTTACCGTATTGTGGAGTAATAACGCTTTAAAAACAACCTCCTGCGCCACGCACAAACTCCCACAATCCAAACTGTATACATTATAGAAATATGAACCTCTTTGTCGATAACAATTATTAGTTTTTGTGCCAAACAGCAAACGAAAGAAAACAAATAAAATGTTGTGCTGGTGTTGCAGTACAAAAATTTAACAATGATCTTACTACAAACAAGCGCGCGTTATTGTATGTCATTTTCCAAAAGGTTTGTGCTTAAAAATTGATTGCTTACCAATATGATATGTATTGTCTTAACTTCTATATCAGAGACCATATAATACCAGCACTTTTCTAATGCCAGATTCCTTATTTTTATCATCATTATCATTACTATTATTATAATAAGCATGTCTGTTCTCTGCTATGATTTTTTGTGTCTATGCACAGTCAGGGCAGTGTTCATTCGTGGTTAATCGTGGGATCGTCAAGGTTAGCTGATACAGAGTGATGGGATGATGACTAATTATGGAATTCATTTATGTTCTCGTTGATTGTTAATAACAGTGTACTGACCAAAATCTCAACCAACAGCATTAACTTCCTAATTAGCTTTACTACTACTACTACTACTACAAGCTTAAAAACTTTTTCTCAACCGTTTTTTGCATGGATTCGTTTCAGTTCTTAATATACCAGTGTATTACGCATCCCGAATGATATTAAATAACAATTTTCTTTAATTTACGTCTCATGTGAGCAATTTTAAAGGAAAAACAGCAAGATTGCTAATCATAATTATATTACCACAGATTGAAACGAAAATTTACTGCGGAAAATTTTTATGGAAAACACGCATTTATCCATTCATTTAGATTTTAAGCATTCCGAAATCAGATTCTTTCATATTACCTCATTAGTTAATAGGCATACATTTGTTGGTCCCCCTTGACTCCAGCTATGCATTTACCAACACAGTTTAAGCAACATGAGAATTATAAATTTATGATACAGTTACCGGGTTTGGCCATTTTGTTTCCTACAATAAAATAAAGTCCTTGAATGCAAACCAACGTCACAAAAACTCATTAAAGTCTGATCAAGCTAAAATTATGTTTTAAAGCAAAATTTCAATTAGTGCAAAATGCATATCTGGATCATATTATCTACTACATGTTTATCACATATATATATTTTTAATCGCCCATTTTGCAAAACAACAATGTATAGGTATTATTTCATTCATTCAAGCAGTATCGCCAATCGTATGTTGTACTCGTGTTTTTGCAAAAAGCAGAGCAAAAAAAATACTCACAACTATGTAGCAAAGTTTGTGAAAACCAAAAATTATCCACTAATTCAAAGAATACAACGACTACTTTAAACAGTCAGACAATCGCTCATAAACTCATTTTCTCATGATTGATACCTTTTATCTTTAACTCAACAAACCAAACCGGCCCGAGAATGGACGCATATGTATATATATCGGGAATGCTACCAAGTCTGCTGGTAATAATGCGATATTAATAACGTTGTTCACTGTAATCATCAGATACAAGCTGTTATACATAATGGAGTAATAAAAGAAAGGCAAGAGAACCGAATAAAATCGCCAGGCGCCAGGGAAGACACTCTTTTGCTACGGTGGATGCATCACAAGAGGGAGAGAGATACATTCGAAACAATAAGCAGCAACACATCCTCCTTTCTGACAATCATCTCTTGCCTCTCTTTAATTCTACTCAGCCTGCATGAATATCAAGATATTACAGTTTAAGTGAGTATAGGTATATAGTAATGTATACATTTGTACCTACATAGATGTTTTTTTGCCTACTCACTCCTCTGAAGACAACAAGCCACCCTTGAGAACACTAACACCATTAAATGAGCCGTAGCAGTGAGCAAGTATAATACAACAACAGCCGACAACGAGACTACGACTACTGCCAAGAAGAAACTCTTTTTACCACAGAAAAAGAGAAAAATACGAAGCAAGAGAGATGCAAGAGACGAGGTGTGAAGCCTTGCGTTGAGGAAATATCATCATCACCGTGATCATCATTATTATTATTATTACATTTTAAATAGAAATTACTCTCTTAAAAACAATACCGAACAGAAGAAGGCGAAATTGCTGAACATTTTTACCTAAAAATCATTAAAAACTGTCTGACTCTTGAAGAGCAAAGTTGTAAGAAAATAAGTAATGGAACAAGAACCTCCGTCTCTTTTTCACCTTCTTGAGAGTCAAAGTGTATTATTAGTTATGCCAAAAGGGAGAGAAATGAGAAATGTAACCATGAAGGAACAAACGACAGTAGAAATGTTGTTATTATTATAACTCATTTTTATGATGACTTATTGCTTCAAAAGCTACAGCATCAATAATACCTTGCAATAACGCTCTTTACCAGCTAAAAAAAACTGATACTTAAGGAAACTGAGAGGAGCGAGTAGTGAGAACTCCCAATACTATATAAACTCCAGTGTGCGATGGGTACGAATGAAGTGGAGGAAAAAAGGAAAATTAATGCTACCTTCATCATGATCATCATATTATATCGTCCTTATTATTATTAACAACTATCAAAACACGATGGGTTTTGCAATGGTTTTATATCGTCAGACCAATTACAGGGATAATGGATAAGGTCAGCTAAAAAGATTTATTCCGCTCATTCTTCACCTTATGTATTTATTTCTACAGTATAATTCTTCTATAATGACTCTGAGTACGTACTAAAGTACTTGACAATGGTGATTGGTGATATGCTTGAATTAGTGCTTGTGGTGTGATGAAGGCAGAATCAGTTAAAGCAGCGGCGGCTGCTGTTTCTCCTTTCTATTAAACATATTATTGTTTCTACCACCTTACATCGTCATATATTATATATGATTACATATTACACCCTTTCATGATTCAATTCATTTAGCTAATTTATTTTTGTAGGACAGGCAGCAGGAGGATCAATTTCTCCTCTGTGAGTGGTTGAGTATGTACATACATATGTGTATGTACATACTCGTTGCTTTTGTGTTTATCAGACTACCCTTAAAAGTTTTGAAAAATAAAGCATGCTCCGACCAACAATAATAACACTTTTATTATATAATCTTAGACAGACTCATTCTTTTACCTACCCACCATCATGAGGTCTTGGAGTAAATTAAGAGTGGATGACTTGGTTAAATTTGTAAATCAACCCTGGATGCATACATCCATTTTCGTATTGGTTTTTGGGTATATAAATGGTATTCAGCTACCCCTGGTTCGATCCCATTATATTGATTAGTGCATGATAATATTAAAGAGATGATGATGGGTTTGTGGTAAGATTTTGTTATTAGTTTTCATTGTAATTATAGTTATCATCGTCACTATTTCAATAAGGAAGGTTAGTTTATGCAGTGTTGATTACATGGCTCTACTAAACATTTTCCTTATGCATAAAAAATATTATTATTACATTATAATTTGAAATTGGATGTTAACACAGCGTTCACAAAATCTCAGCAGTGTATAAAGAACGGTCATGCTAGTCCAATCTGTGGTGTGAAAGCAAAGCGGAACAAAACAGTCATTTGACTGAGACTGATTTGACTTGGATCATGATGTGTATAGAAACATTAACATTTAGCATTTAACAATTTTTATGTGTTCTATAAACAATCTAATTATAAATTGCTGGGTTAAAAACTTTCGTTCTTAAATATTCTTATTTATATTTTTGATTGTCATTATCTGAGTCAGCAGATCAACAGAGTCATCCAATCCAGTATCAACAATACTGAAACTATTGAGTCTCATTATTATTATTATTATTTTTAAAGAATCCCTTACTTGATTGAACATTTCGCATTCATAAATATATACCTAGGTACATATAATTTTTATATGCGGTATAAAGTGATCTAGTAATGCAGAGTAGAATGCTTCATCACATCAGCATAATGTCGGTCGTGTGATGAAGGAAAAATTTCGCTGATCTCATCATCTCAATTATACACATTTCAAAACACAATGGCTTGAAAAGAGCTGTTTTGAAATCCTATATCTACAGATTGGATCAAATAACGTCTCTCTTTGAACCGACAAATATAATTTAGATTTTTTTTCAAATCCAATTAAACACTTTCTTTATACTTTCTCAGTAACGTTTCATCATTATTACCATTTTTCTATTTTTCTGCACTAACTATATATCTATCAACCGCACGCAGTCCACCTTCTCTCCACTTCTGACAATGTGTTGCTTATTGCCCCTTTTAGATATTGGCTAAATAATCTTTGCAATTTTACCCTAGATTCGGAGATCATTCAGTCAAGTAAACCTTTTATAAAATGTTAAAGGCACAAGGGAATAGGGAACTTGATAACCTATCACTTGTTTTCTCAGGTACGTCAAAGACGGTGAGTCGGACATTCTAAATTTTGTTAATTATATGTGGCGTGCTTTCATTAATTTCAGCTCTCAATGCGTGACATGTTGCTGTTGCTGCTGTTGTTGGGAAAGAAAGGTAAAGTGAAGGATTGCTGAATGACTGGTGAGTTTTTGGTAAGATTTTTACACTAAAACTTTATTTAATTCTTTCTAGATCCATCCGCCGCAACTGTCTTAATCCAGTTCTCTTACTTTCAAGTTCTTTGGCAGTTGCTGTAGATAGCCATGTTATTATTATTACCAAGTGAATTGCTAAGCACATGTAGATCTGATCAAATCTACTTTTCTGAAATGCACCAGCTCATAAGTTTAATTAAGTTTTTGTGCGCATACAGTCATTCAAACATCAAAAGTTGATGCATGTAAAATGAATCAAAATGTGTCAGCATTATAATTCACCTCGGTATTTGAATGATACGCACAACCTCTTAATATCTAAGTGGATCGTTGTAAGCGCTGTTAAGACTGTTATACACTATCCAAACTACTTCGCTTACAACATTTTAATAGAAAGATTCCTTTCACCTGAATATTTACTCTGATTTCATATCCGATAAGATGCATGGCATTCCTTTCTCTTTATGCAATATCAACAAAGCTGATAATTAAAATGTTTTCATTAAGTGTATAATATATATTTATTAATAAATTGCCATTCCCAGAATATGACTTTTCATACCGTAGTTTTACCAGTTTAGCATTCCGCTTCCACTACACAGTTGTAGTGCTTCATTTTTTTCGCAGTGAAACGGGGTAAGATATTTCATTGAACCATATTAGATCGCTGGTATACGATGGAATTTAGCTGTGATGTTTTGATTACCAAACAATTAAGATCAATAACGCTTGGAAAAGGGTAAGCGCATATCTATCTATTCAGGATAGTCGTTCACATATAGAAACGGATATTATATGAAGGGAAAAAATGCGAGAAACCATGAAGAATTACTGTTCTAAAAGCAATTTTTATTTATTAAATGTCTTTTCAGAGTAATCAATTTTTGTATTATATGGCGATCCATTTTTGAAGAAGTCAGAAGAGCGAAATGACAGGATGTATCAGTCTTCCCCTACTCATACGAGAATACACGTCTGACGAAAAATGAAGCCGATAATTGCAGTAATGAAATCGTGACAGGTAGCCTTAAATTGCTCTCCTGATACACATCTGCTCCCCTCTAGTCCTTATTTTTTGCTTTGCAATAATGTATCAAAGTTGATTCAAATAAAAAATATTATGTATCCTCAGTATATATTCGTCAGCAACTCGTAGACATGCAATTATGGGTCTATTTTTTAAAACAAATGTTATTACACTTACATTATGTACCATACGGGAGTAGATACAAGTTTTTGTCTTATATGCCATGTTGTGGCAACAAGTCTCAACTTTGATATTTTATTAATTTTTTCTCAAAGTTAGTTGTTCTCATATTGTATTTATGTAATCATAATAGCACATGATGATTCCTCCGCCAGGCCAAACTGACACGTAATTTATAAAACGATATACCAACTGCTTGAACAACATTTACGAGTGTATACATACGGTAGACTCATAAAGGAATAGTAATAGGTAGACAACCTATGCCTACATCAATAATTGTATTGCAGTGAGAACATAAGGAAAGTAATTAATAATCATTATTATTGTTTAGCGTCAAATTTTGCTCCACTTGAAATGTTCAAAATGCCACACGTTCAAAACTTTTTACTCTCTCCCATATCTCAAATGATTATACGGTGTGGTTCCGCAGGGTAAAAAAAACAATAATTTGATACGGTAGTGGTGAGTGCACTGAATATTATACATCGAAACCAATAAAAAAATGCGCTGTTACTGCTGATGATGATGATGATGATGAAACAATGAGTAATCATTTGTAACATTTTAGCAACTCGACATCAACTCATCAACAACAAAAATGTTCGTAATGACATTTCTCTTCTTCTTCTAATTCATTTAAGGTTTTGATAATTACGATAATGACAACAAAACATATGGCTCCTATAAGAGGGTGTAGGACCATTTTTATTGGAGTTTACACAAGAGAAACAAATACTCGCCAACTTATCGTTTAATAAGAATGAAGAATAAAAAACTGCTTTAAGATGCCGAGCAGAAACCTGTCTGAAAATGAAATAAGGGGATCAACGACTCAAAGAATACGAGGAGAGTAATTACTCACTTATCACAATAACCATTCCATCAAATTAACATTCCTCGCTCTGTGTGCATTAGTACCTTTTTTATCGTTAATTCGTCCATCAAAAGGAATAAAAAGTTATTTAAAAATGCTCACTTGAAAAATACCGTCGCACCGTTGCATCACCGCTTCACAAAACCGTTCCCTTAAACTGACTGAATGAGTTAGTGGCACTAATGTCTGCTCCTCAAACTCTTTGCCAAATTAGGAGCTGCATTTGTCTACGCATTCATGGCTGTTGCTCACAGCTCGCACTACACAAAAAACAAGTAATAATCAAATCTAATTCGAAGAAATAATTAAAATGCTCTCACACCGCCCTGGTTCACATTATCTAAATGAGTGTAGGCCAAACATTTTATCTTCTGTTCATGCATATATATATACCCAAACATTAAGCGTATACTTAATGTATATTAATCAAGCATAGGTATACATAAAGATACAAAACTGTCCATCTTATATAAAAACAAACAGGCAGGTCATCTTTACCATCTCTGACTATCTATAACTTTATATTATATGATCCTCATCATACCCTTTCTTTGCGTTAAGAAAAATGGATCTCTAGGCACCAAGAATGGTGACGATGATGATGGAGGAACACAAAGTTAAATGAAGTGATGCTTTAGATAGTATGTAAAAGTTTTCATCAAAAATGCCTTAAATGACTGACTCAGCATAATGATGGTAAATGTTAATTGCATTTAACCTAATACGGTAACCTGAAGGAATTTTAAATTAGAACAGACGTGGACCACCATCACTACGAAATTGACCAGCCCATAAAAAATCTGAAATGACTTTGAAAACGATTTTTACCATACAGTCAGTCAGTACCAAAAAGTGTTTCTATTTCTCTAATAATAAGTTTGCCTACATGGCGCAAGCATAGATATATAAGTACATAACTCACAAAACAGCACAGTGCCATTGCATTCAATGAACCGGGCAAACGTTTATTTAACCGTAAACCATTTTTACGTGGTACGAGACTAAGCCCTAATATTGCCATTATCTATTCTTTTGATTGTTATTGTAAAGTGCCAGTGAAAACGTGTCATTAAGACTGAGCATATTTCAAAGTGCACAAGACTTTTTTTTTGTCGTCTCAAGACAAAGAAGGAGTAGTGCTGAACAGACTGAGACCAGGGTGAATTGAAAATGCTCGCCGGTGGGTTAGAGACAGACGTGGCTGCATTTAGTGTACTTAAGTTACAAGGTGAGAGCACCATTACTGATATTACGACAAAACAACCATTATAATGAATGTTTGAATGATCCAATGAAGGTTTATCTAATCTATGGAAAAGCTTTTTCCTACATTCTTCCAAGATATTACCTGAAAGCTTCATCATCATTCTTTGCAACCAACGAAAATACGTGTGCAGCGTTTGTGTTTATGTATAATATGTACTTATTAGGGTGAGTACACAAAATAATGCGAACACATAAAGATCCGAAGCTACCTAAAGAAAATCATTTCTACAATGCAGTGGTGTATGCATGTATGTATGTGCTTATAATAATATGTGCAAGTTCCGATGTACCCACTCCCTTTTCCACAAGAGAATTTTTTTGTTAAAAAACACTCACACACTCAAAGACTAATTTCCCAACTTTACCTTGTCTTTTGTTTTAAAGCTCGTTGGTGCCAGTTGATAATTGCTGAGCTAATTACGTTAATTTTTCTAGAGACTAATGAGCATTTCGTGACCCTGTGACCACGCCTCCTACTCAAAACATGGACAAAGCTTTGCATATTAACGAAGTGTTTGAAACTAGAGATGGTTTTACTACTTTGCAAAGCGAACAACGCGAGGGAAACAAAAAAAATATTATTAAAAAGGGAATTGAAGATCATGATGAAAAATGGAAGACACCTCCACGAAAAAGACGGAACGCTAGCTCATCAGCTCATCATAAGTAATACCTGCGTGTACTACACATGAGCCATACACACATATAAACTAAATTAAACAGGGTAGATATAAAAGTGGATATGCATATACGTTTAAACATTTCGCAAATCAATAAAAGGAAAGAAAAACGACATGTTAGTTAGTGATATGCCGTAATAATTATTGTTGTTGTGTGAATATAACGTGAATTTTCAGCATAATTTTATTTTTATTAGCTTAGTGTTAATGAGTCAGTCACTCAGCGAAGCGAACATATCATCATATGGACGGAGAGGAATCCGTCGTCCAGCTTAGCAAGAAATCATTAGAAATGTCATAAATATAATTACCACTTAGCATTTACTTGTTATTAGTACATGGGCTCCTCTTGACTGCACAGTGCTCATTTCGTCTGTCCAACAACAGTCACACAATCCCAGCAACAAATTTAGGAATTAATATACCTACATATACATGCCTCTACCCTCCTCATCAGATTCTATTGTTTCACCTTTTTTCTTTCATCTCATCTCTCCTCTAAAAGAAGAAAAAATTAATTTTCTGCGAGGGAAGAACCGGTTGCACAAACAATATTAATTTATAAAATTAACTTTTATTTATTTCAACCAATCACCTTCAAGCAATTAATCAGCCGAGTCAATTACTTAGCGCATATCTGCCATCTACTCTAAAAAGCCATTGGATCCTCGTCATAAGTCGTCAAGTCGTCATCGTCAAATCTTCTGAATACTAAAATGGAAATCACACTCTTGATTTGATAAACGTTAATATTTATTGGTGCTTATTTTCTAAACGCGAATAGGTCTCTAGCATCTTTGCAGACATGTAAAATAATATTGTTTGTGTTTGACATAAAAATAAACGTTTCTGATATCATCCCTGAAAACACGAAATAGATACAATAAATGCAAATTGTGATAATAATTATTGTTGCTGTTAAATATGCAGGATGAACATGTGAAGTCTTGTTGTTTGGCATGTATTTATGTTACGTTTTGAGTGGGATGTCATGTTTTGAATGCAGGTGGCATAATACATTTCACTTGGTAATAAACTGACATCCCTTCTTATATTGTGATATGCCCAGAGGCAGCTTAATGGATTTTTGGCAATTAGCACGTATGTATAATACTTAAACTTGTTTAATAATGAATTCTGCGTGCGTGTAATCTCTTTGGTTTAGCCGATAGGCTATGTATTTTACTTTTTTTGTAAACAAAACGAAATTTTATCCAAATAAAAGCAGTTTATCAAAATTTTAAATGTATTATTATGACGTAACCTAATAATTTATATGTAACAAACAGTTATATCCTATCATTTCACTTATTGGGTTAGTCTGGTATATCTATTCAAAATAGATTCATCCTTAAAACATTAAAACATTTTTACAAGGAAGAAATGCACAGGGGAAATTGTTCACGATATTGCGGTTAAAATCACGGTTGAAGGTGTTTGCTGGTATCATTAAATCTCCCATTAATAGTCCCATCATAATTAGGAGTGCTATATAATATTGCACACATCAGTGACACTCGCCATAATAAACGATTGGGATGACATTGAAGTATGATAATATATCCGTGAGATACGGATACCTTCGCTCACGCAATTATTATAATAATATCAATATCAAAGCAATTCTCTCTTTATTTCTTTCCATGCATAACCATCTCAGCTTTTTTATTTGGGAAGAAAAATTTAATTTATTTCTTTTGTTTACGGAGTCTTGTGTAATGCGTTGCTGTAAAACATGAAAAATAATCATGGAAGCACAAATAGCACCTTTTTGCTAATTTTACTCTAATTGCAATCTGTTTAGCTCATTAAGTTGCTATTTCCTTGAATAAATTCCGTGCATAAAGCAGTAGCATATTATTACGTGATTATCAGTTATTGCTGGTTTCATTAGGTCAACTCGAATGATCATTATGATATTGTTATTACCGCTGCATAGCATACCAAAGACGGCACACGTTAAGTTGCTTAAAGCATAATTTTTTCTTCATTGATAGATAATAATAGCTAAATATATGCATATTTTGCTAATAATCTGTATATTTAGCCATTTGTTTTATTTCGCTATGGACGAATGGATGCTGCTGAATCAGTAGTGAGCCCACCAAGTATATTTTTAAGAGACCATTTCAGGATTCAAAAAAACACCCTTTTACTGCTATGGAGGGTAAGAAAAATTAAAATCGTTGTAGGTTATTATAATACTCGTATGAGTAAGTGTTATGTAAGTTTGATAATGCGTTTTACGTAGGGGCTCATTATTTGTTTTTGCCACAGTCAATAAAAGTAGTGTTAATGATGCCCATTCAAATCTCACTGCTAAAACACTCTATACAACTATGACCTGAATGAGGATTCCTGCTAAGACAGGCAAGCATTGTTGTGATAAAAAACACATATAACATGTTAAGAACAAAAGTGCAATTAAAAATATATACACACAGGGTTTACTTTTATGGTTATCTTTTCCATAATTATTACTGCATGGCTCATATGTATTATATGGCCGTTGTGAGACGATGATGTACATTTTACAACAAAAAATCATTTTCATTGCATTTTTAATGTTCGAAACAACAAGGAGGAAAAGTATCAAAGTTTACTACTGCCTGGTGTAACTCTTTGCTCCCAATGTATTAACTATCCAGCAGTCCGTTCGGCTTTTGATGTGATAGGGTAGTGATTTTAAACCCATCAACATTGAGTCTTAATGGTAAAAACGAGAAAACCACTTTTTACTGTATTTTTCTCTGCGTTAGTTATAAAATCAAGTGAAAAAAACTTTTTTACGCTATGGTTAATAAAATGAGAGAAACTTCTTGTTTTCATGCAAGTGTAATAAAAATGAGCAAAATTAAGTGCATATATTCCATCGCATATATATTCAGTAATAGGGAGCTATGTTGCTAATTATGTTGATTTGAAGTCTTTAAGCTTTATAACTGTAGCAATGCGTCAATTGTTGTACGAAAACCACAATAATTCACAAAGCATATATGCAAACTTTGCATACGTTAAAAGTCTGTTTTAAGGTGGATGATTGAAACGAGCAAAATATGTATAACAAAGCTAAATGATTTAAAATGAGTTTGATATTACCTTTAGTATCATTGTCGCACTGGACTAGGTCACGAATGGAGAAAAGTCCTTTGGCAGGACGTGGTTGGGACACCGGCTTCTCATTTGAGATCATTTTGTCACTGGATTTACAGGTTAAGTCCATCATAATAATACTGATATTAGTTCAGCACTTAAATAGTGTTATTTCACTCATAAAACGTGATTTTGTAGTTTTATTAACTGAATTATATATATTTAAAGAGTGTTTTGTGGAGCTTCGGTTTTATTGTAACCGGTTATGGTTTTATGTGCGTAAAGATAATATTTTCTTCATTACTACTGTTTTTATCATTAAAAATCAAAGCACAAAAGATATGTATTTCACGAAACTGTTGTGAAACTGGAATTTTATGGTTCATTTATGGCTACCAATCGTAGACGTGTCTTTAAGAAATTGGAATGCTGATTTTCGCATGTTTGGAACAGACGCATGAGAAAAAATCTAATCTTCTAAATTTCTTGATCTTTCCTGGCTGGGTGTGTGTTGAAAACTTGATGATTGAACTTGAAAGTTTGAATGTATTCGTTTATTTTGACACTACATTCCGAACGATGTGAAGGATACGTTGGAACGGTCGTGGATTTTAATTACGATAAAGTTTATATACTAGTTGAACAATTCACTCAGAATTACAATTATTATTGTAACCAAAAATGCCGACAATGAGTTGAGCTCCTTTAAACCAGTAATTAATAAAAACAACAAAAAAGATATATCATAAACAATGGGGTTGGCTGTTCACGAAACACCCGAAGCTTACAATTTTCAGATCTCAAGATAATACAATTCAATATTACGTGCCCAACAAGTAGCATGAGAGCTCCCGAGAAGCTGGAACTGGAACATGAACTAGACAGTTTTCACTTTTTTGGGGTAAACAAATACAAACACGGAAGACTTTCCTTTCATGACACAAGTCTTGGGTTCACAGTGCAGCCGTGATTATGATATGATGAGTTATTCTTACAGATAGTGGCTTGTTATTGTTCAGCAGGGGTAAAAGAGATGAAAAAAGTTCCGGCTGCGTATTAAAACGCGCAATAAAACATGTTTCTTTTGTATGGTGTACAATGAGCGTACAAACAAATTTGAAACAGCGTTGTGGGCTGGTTGACCGTGTGAAGTTAAGCTTAGCATGAACCACGTTGCTCAAAGTGTGCAAGGCAACTGAAACAGTGGGGAAGGAGCCGCTGTGGAGAAAAAGGCTAATTCTCAACAAAAGTAAAGAAATGAACGATGAACGTGTACACCTGCCAACATATACAACAAACCATTATTGTTACCAACTATTACTTCTACCACCACCACCTCACATTTACCTGTGGCGATACAATATCATCATCGGCACGGCAAGCAAGCGGCAGCAGTAGAACAGCCAAGTAAAAAATGAATGTGAAGCTGATGTACATGAATGATGTGTATTGTATGTGTGTGCATATGTGTTCAGTTTAAAGAAGCATAAGTAATCCATAAAACATTGAGGGAGTCAATAACAATAAGCATAATATAAAAAGTCAGAAGTCATTTTGCTTGCTAACGAACACTGCCTGTGCATGATATTGTTGGAATCATAAACAAAGAACATCTAGCTACAAATTTGAGACTACACAATCTGACGTTAATATGACGGAACATAGCGTTATATAATAATAATAGTTCACTTTGTTACTGCTAACAAAGTATTGTAAGTAAATCTTAATTTTTATTACCTGACTCCTTTAATTTCTTTGAATAAAACTATGAACGCAGTTGCTTCCATTTCCACTGCACAGTGGTGCATACATTAAGTTTGCGTATATATTGATAGTGTGTACAAAGTCAGTCCTAATTGCAGAATTTAATTCAATGAGATATTGTTAAATGTTTTACAAATAAGCATACACGTTAATTTACGATAATGATATGCATTCACAACAAACATTGTAACCATTCATGAATGATCAAAATATAAGGCACAAGGAATCTGCTAAACTAATATTTTATTCGATAGACAATGCAGCTCAACAGATCTCTGTGTGTATGATGATTCCATTTTAGACTTTTCAAGATACGTACATGACATACAGTAGTTAATGCAATTATAAATATTTTTATGAAAAAGTCCATTGATCAAGAAATGAGCGACGAACTGCGCCCCATGGCCATGCGATTTCATTGTTTGTACCCCTTACAGCACACATGAATTTATGGCAGATACATAATTCAGCACACATCATCATAATATACATTGTTTTATTATTACGGTGGTGTTCAGCTTCAGACTGAGAGAACACGAAGCATTTGCAAATAAAAATTGACAGCGCATTAAACGTGGGGAGAAATGAGTAATGATCATGGCTAATATGAGACTTTATTAAGAGGCTCGTTTACGTCTATTAATGCTTTGTTCTCCAAAGGGGTGTTCTGCCACAGTTTTTCTGCTTTGTTAAACGATTTGGTTGTTCGTTGCAAATGAAATCATACTTGTTTTCGTCCTCCTAAAAATGTATTAGCAAGAACGAAGGAGCAATTGCTGCGTTTATTCGTTACAATGATGATCAAATGATTATGTACTGTGCACATGTATCGTCAGCTCACCCTCATCGTTCTTGCTGACAGAGCAAACTAGAGAAGTAGGTAGTCAGTGTCTGTAAAGCTGAAATAGATGTGCGCACATGCTGATACGTAGAGAATGAAAGAGTAAACATTCGTTTATGGACATGTACATTATTTGAGCTTCGTGAATGCACAAACTAGTGAAAAGAGTCGACGAGAGGAGCGAGAGACATGGGGTTGATGATAGAAGGATGTGGTTTAGAACTCAAGTGGGAAGGCAAGCCGATTCGACTGGTACGCCTTTGAACGCTTGGTCAAAGCCAACCTGAGAAAGGAAGGCGGTTCTCCGACGCATGCAGATGTTGAAGTTGTAAAACTTGCTGCTCATTTCCTTTATTGTCCAATTCTCCTTTTCACATCATGTTTATTACGGACTGGTAGTTGGTGATAGTGTGGTGTGCGATTTCATTAGATTACGCTTTTATAATTGAGTTTTGGCTACTGTTTGTTTGCTTTTATGACCAGAAAAAGACGAAATTGAAAAACGTAATGTTATGCATGTTTTCTTATCTGTCTACTTACAAGCTTAAAAAAACTTGCTTACATGATAGGAATATTAATAATTACCTATTTTATATCACAACACAACAATAGTTCAAAATCGTGCATTTAACTTGTATTCCTGATTGGTTATTTATTAACTCTATCACTAAAAAAACAGACCCACTAATTTCCTTGCATTCCAATTATAATTTTTTACTAAAAAATATGACAAGTTGCATTAAGGATTTTACTATTTCTGCTTTTGCCTTTTTTATTAGTACTGACTCTATACAAAGTTTTACTACTTTTTTTTTCTTATTTACTTTCTTGTCCACAATAGCACACTAAAAACTTGTCTCATAAGTTCTCCTTGCCCGAGTACGAATTAGGGCTGAGAAGAAAAAATGGGGAAAGTGAAAAGTAATTAGTCTTTTTTTCAAGCAAGAAACGAATTTGTAAATAAAACTGTCGCATAATGTCTCGAAAGTTCCATTTCCTATTGAAACATTGCGACAGTAGTGGTAAATCGGAACGAATCAGAGTCATTTCAAAAGGAACACAAGGCAAAATATGCCTTGGAGTCGACGAAAGTTTATTTGTAACTCTTACAGCTTGTAAGAAATAGCATGCTCAAATCTAATTTTTCTTCGTTCATTTGACCCTAATGGCCTTTCGTAATCACAGGTAATTAATGGCACAACTCAGAATACCGTTTAGACATGATGTAAGGCCCATATATGGAAGCGCTCAAGTTATTCATGGGCATTTCAAAAAATAGGAAACCTTTAATTTTTCATTCCTTTTCCGTGTTAAACTCCCAACAACTACAACAGTCACGGAAAAAATATCGGTGTTTTTGTACCTTTTTCAGAATGATAAGCCTTTAACGAGATTGTTTTTTCAGGCAATATTAGCAGAGCATAGTCAAAAAATGTAAAATATATATAAAGTTGCACGTAATTTGTTCACATTTTTCTGAACCATCCTCTTTTAACCAAATTAGAATCATGAATACGAACAAGAAGAATAATAGACAAAAGTCAGGAGGAAATATTTCTGTAAAGAGAATAGAAAAAACAAAGAGTAATATCCAGCGCTAAGTGCCATTGATCTATCTTTTGCGGCAAATGGAAATTATTTAACAACAAAGACCAAGCCAATTTAGGGAAACTTGAGCATAATAGATGAATGCATTATTCATCCCCATTCAACAACTGGTGAAGAAGGTATAAAGAAAAATGGTTGAAAATTATTCTACTTTTATTTTATACGCCCAGTCGCTAATGAACCTAAAACCGAAACGAGAAGCAACGGCAACTCTGAAAAAAACAGTATCTCTTTTCGTCAACAGCGCACACACAACTCGATCATGACGAGCAGTCTTAAATAATAATAGGGAGATAAATTTCCAACCCCTCCAGCTACTTTAAGCTTATCTTAACTTGTCTGTCTGCCCATCTGATATTTTGCAAGTTTACTTTGGTTTGCAATATTTGCAGAACAAACATCGCTACTTTAATAGGCTAGATATAGAGTTCAACATAACAATGTCATTTGTCACTGGAGAAAAATTGCATTCGCTTGATATTATATATATGCTGCACATGTTAACTTTACATTATGCTCCTTGCTTACCTCGTATGAATATAGTTAATTTTATGATCATGAACATCGTGTGCTTTACTTAAACCATGTTTTCATACACCATTATTTTTCTATATTAAAATAATTTTTGTATACAGAAAAAAATGTCTGCCCGACATTGTTAGCAGAGACGCGACTCAAAAATCTTTAGTGATTAAAAGAAGCGAGCTGCGTGCGCGTTTTATGGTATGGCCCATTCCTCAATGAGCATTACACCACGCACACCACATCATCACCATCTAATATTATTTTGTTTCTGAAAATCATGATGATGCCCATTTATTCCTGAAAAAAGAAAACAAACTTATTAACAAGCTATTTACATAGGCACGCAAACACGTGAATCCAAGTCTTCACGAGTCGTAAGCCTTCTATTGTTGTTGTTTCACTTTGAAGGAAACCGATAAAAGTGGTTGATTCTAAAATGCACAGTTTTTCATGAAATGATTTGTGACTTGTATTCGTTTTGGTCTCATTGTCCATAAGCTACTTATATTTATAACATCTTCACGATCTTATGATCTCATATCTTTTCTCTCTCCCGTTTTGACGGATCTTTAACTGTGGCTTGTACATTTGCTGCCTTAATCGTGCATTTGTTACTACGATTAAATGTTATATGTTTGTTTATGAATATTTGTGAAATATATTATCAGGCATGCTATTTTTATAAATCTCTATTTGCAAAGTTAGTTTTCAAAGTATCAATTTGATGGCAGGTATTTCATCAACAAGATATTAAGCATTATTGAAAGCATTTACCTGATATGTAACTTTAGTCAATTTATTATATATATCTATATATGCTGTTTTGAAAGTTCAGATAATAATGTGGTAGCACAGTTCCAATTAGCTAATAACAGTCCCTTACTTGCCAAAACCCGTAATAAAAAAGACAGGAAGCTAATTCAATACGTTCTTGTGATTTTCTCTATTAGCTAGTTAACAATGTAAATTTGTAGATGAATATTATGCTCGACTAAATCTGTACCAAAGTTTCCAGGCGTAGTACACACATAGATTGCATTTGACTGTTTGTAAGTTAAATTTTATATACAAATGAAATCAACTACTAGCAATGGCTAATCTTAAATTATAATAGAGGGTTGACTTACGAGGAGGCGCCATTCATTAGGACTAATGATCCGAAAACCTTTGTTCATAAATTTTTGTCCAGCATTGTTGAAAGAGACTGGTACATAAACATTCCCAACAAAGTGGAACAAGCTTTTGAAAATTATGAATCCAAGCCTACTATTAGTATTACCACGAGAAATAATGTGTCATTTAATAATATATTTTTACAGCCGAAACGAGAACCTCATT
>JAQIXW010001235.1:0-20652 GCA_034700685.1 Willowsia buskii
CTCTCTACTGTAAAAACTGCAAATATGACCGAAATTCCTCTTTTTGTGAGAGAAAGCATGATGATGCATGACAAAGACCAGCAGCACGACCAGAAGCCAAATAGTTAGGGAATAGTGATTTCAACCATACGTATAACAAATAGCGGACATACAATTGCAAATAATGTTAATGCCCGTGCTCAAAACCTTAAGCAGCACATAAAATAGAGTAAGAAAAAAATTATGTAAACGAGGAATATATTTCCTTTTTTTCTCTCTCTTCTCTCTCCGCTATTGTTTTTCTGATAGTTTGTTCTCATATATTTCATACGAATTTGTAGCGAGTGCATAATGTATAGACAAACACAGAAGAGTAATAGAAGTTCATATAAAAATATTATGCATACCTACTTACATAAGTGCACCATTACTTGGGGAATATTCTTAAAAGTGGAAAATCTGGGGGTTTCCTCCGAGACAAATCTCTTCGATAAAAACAAGGGAACTTTAGCGAGCAAAGAGAAAGCAGAGGTCATCATCAAATCTTCGTATGCAAGCTAGCCATTTAAAATTGTTCGATGCTAAACGAAGCAGAAAGACAAGAGAAGCCCATTGTAATGATAATATTATGGAAGTATTGTAAGTTTCAGAGAAGACGCATTACTAGTCAAAGTCCAGCAGTAAGCAGTTTTTTTCCTCCATCTATTTTTTTTCTCTAGCTTGCTCTATAAATTCTGCTTTTCTCCCAAAACGAGTAGTAAGAACAATCTAATACTTTTTTGAGATTCAGAATTCAGACCCAGCTTGTCTTGTTTTTTTTCTTGCTCAACGCTAAAAACTCTAAAGTGACAGACACAATATTTGGATGATGTTGTTGTTTCTCTTGCTCCTGCCTTACCGTTCTCCTATTTTTTGTGAAGAAACAAGAAGAGGCACAACCAGTTTTGCTGTAACAGCAGATTTTATTCCATTTTCGAGCTGAACGTTTTTTGTTCTCTCTCTACTTTTACTGAATGACTGTAATAATGCATTTAGACAGAAGTAGAACACGAACAGCCCAGACGATGAAAAAAGGCTGATAGGGTCTGAGACTTGAAAAAACAAAAAAAAAGTATTGTAGTGCGTGTATTCATTCTATAAAAAAGTAAAACATAAGCTTAGTTTCGCATAGGATTTTGAACATCAAATAGTAATAGTGTGTCTTCTTGAGTGAGTCAGCCAAGTCTCCGTGAATCTGATCTCTCTACTCTTCCCGTTGCTATTATTATTATTATTCCTATTTTTTATTTTTAGTATTAAGTTTTTCAAAGGAAGTTTTCAGAGTGTGGTCTACTTACCCATACTGGCTTCTACGGAGACGTTCCAGAAAAGAGTGAAGAGGATGATGAAAAAGCCTTGGGAAATCTTTCTCCGACGCTCATCCATCATCATCGTCGTCCTTCTTGAAGTTGAAGAGGAGCCGATGGCGCTAGTAGCCGTGCCTCTTGCTCTTGGGTACATGATGATGCTGAGAATGATGTAATGGTTTTTAAAAGGGAAGTAGTGTCTGGTCTACTCTAGACCAACTTGCAGTGGATGAAGAAGAAGGAACACCTTTAATAAAAAAAAGAGACAAAAATAAACATTATTATGTATTGAGGAATAGGTGTGGGCAAAGTATGATTTTTTTTGTGTTAGGACGTTTGTACTTATTGAGCATTTTTTCGATCATATTTTTTGTTGTGAAAAGAGGGAGAAAGGAGTGAAAAATGGAGTCGGAAATGAAAACGGCTCATGTTATACGTTTCTCATTCAGTGAAGGGGTTATCACGATGGAATATATTGTTATGATGATGATGCAGCAATGAAATTTAATAACTACACGTTCCATCTTTTGCTTTCGACTTAGATTATATATTTTTTTAGGTTTGGGGCACATACTTGAGCACAGATTGAAAGGAGCATAAAAATGCCAAGTGAAGGGAAAACGAACGGGAGAGGGAGAGAGTTTGGATTTTTTGTTGGTTTTGTGTTCTCTTCTACAAGCAATGAGTGAAGTTTTTTTGTACGAATGTGAGTACGTGTTATATTGGCATTTTTGTGTGTGTGATTGAGGAAAAGGAAAGCGGAGACACATCATCTCGTGGTTGAATGCTCATTCAATCAGACAGACTGTTCTTGCATTGCCATTTCCATTCACTCTGCCTGTTCTTCACCCGCTCATTTACTGAAGTCAGTCAGTGTGAGTGAAAGGAGAAGAGAGCCATTGAGGGAGAGAGCAGGGAACCAGAAAAGAAGTGAAAGGAAGATAGATTATGTTTTGTGAGAGATGATAAGGAAATGAATGTGTGTGGTCGTGATGCAGTTTATTCCAAGAAAGCGCACCAAGCAGGAACGGCAGACAGATTGCTTGGGTTTGGTTTTTCATTTGAAGTGATGAGGAATGATGCTTCATATTTTTTGCATTATTTTATTTTCTTGAGAAAGATGACTTATTATTATTATGTTAGTATTATGGTAAATTGCGTCATGTATGAATGTACTTTATGTATATTTTAGTCGTCGTCACAGAACAAAACGTGTCAGCCATAAATATAGTTATCTCTCTGTAGTCATTGAACATTCAACAGGAAATTTATTATAATGCACCATCACTCATTCGATTCCAAACTCCAGACCAAACCTCATCATCATTGCCAATTGCCATCTTGCATCTTGGTGGCGGCACTGCTGTACTCAAAATTTCGCTGAAATTGATGATCACAATGATGATTGTGAGTAAGTGGTGGTTACGGAAGGAGACGAGAAATGAGGTATGCACACGTACATTAATATTAACGATGTTGGTGTGGCTGTGATGAAGTTGTAATTCAAATTGGAGTGGAGGAAGAAATGATTTGGCTGTCACGAAAAGGGGAGAAAATAAGGAACTGCATACGATAATAAATACACTTTTTTCATTCGTCGCTGCATAAGGAGACATTAATTTTCTTGAATCTGGAATCACAACCCGATAAAGAATACTAAATGTTCTACCAGTACAGTCAAGAACACACAGTATAGTAGCAAAGCTGGAGAAAGCCAAAGGAATTTGGCACTCATGTCATCATTACAATTTTATTATTATTAATACTTCTGCTCCTGCCACTAACATCACCACCGTCTTAACCAAATCACCACTAAATGCGTTTCTTAGTAGAGATGCATATAAAAGACGGTAAAAATTGCATTCAATTGCTTTATCTTCAGTCCCTTTCTCATTCTCCGAACAAATCGATAAGAGACGCATCAGCAAAGCAATTTCCGCCTGTTTTAAAATTTTAAAGCTCTGTTTCATGCAAAATGCACATCCAATAAAACGAATAGAGATCAGCTGCTCCTCTACTCTCCCTTTTTTCTCTGCTGTACCAAAACTTTGGTTTTTTTTCTTCTTCTCTGTGTTGCCCCTCCTCCTTCCATTCCATTCCACTCTTAAGCTGTGTAATAAAATAGAAGAACTCTAGAGAAGATTGCCTAATAATTTAGAATCATCATCGACATCGTCATCATCACCATCACAGCAGCATCCCCATTTCCCATTTCAGAGTGTGACATCACCCCTCAGCAGAGACCTGCACGCATGGAGAAACTAATAAAAATATATACAGCGAGAAAAGTTTTGTCCCTCCTTTTGTTTCACTGCTTGCTACATTCCGATTCTTCTGTTTTCGTCATGACTACCACCCACCATCACTGCATTCTCATGTTGCCTATGTATTGACAGCTAATATTATAGCTTATCTCTCACAGTGTTGTAATCATTTACAAGTAAGTGGGTTCAATAATACGACCACAAAAACTGCTTCTCTCCACTCTCTCTATCCCATTACCACTATCATCACACCAATACCATAGGAAATTCAGAACGACTTTTTTTTCTGAGGGTATCAAGTGAACTGACTGACTGCGAAATGCTACCAGTGCAACCAACACAAGGAATAGGAGGAAGAAAAAACACTTGCCGGAGTCTTTTTCTTCCCATTTCCCCAGAACGACCATCAGTGGAAAAGAGAAAAGGAGAGAAAACACTTTCCTCTAATCCCTGATCTGCTGATCCAAAAATAGGAAGAATAATAATATATTTATACACACAATGAAATAATGTATATATGAGGCCAATACACAGAATCTATGTCACACTTCTTTCTTCCCATCTTATAGACCAACAAAGAGGGTGATATAGGAACAAAAAAGTATCTTATATGGTTGTAGTCTCGTTGCAATAATAATGATGGCTACAGCGGATTGAGTGGCAGAAAAGGAAAGAAGGGGAGCCCAATATGTATACCTATATTCTTTGTATTCATTCACATTTCACAACATTTTCTTTCTGTTTTTTTTTCTTGTTTTTCTTTTCTCCCATTCTATTCTCCATTCTATTTCACAGGGAAAGCAGAAGAAAATGTAACCGAAGTGGTGGGTATGTGAAGAGCTGCATTGGAATTCGGAATGTCCAGAGTTTTCCCTGCAGAGAGAGAAGAAAAAAATGCTATGGTGGAATGTTGGAAGGAACGTGGAAGAGCATCTAAGTGGCTTCTAAGCATGCAATCACTTTTCTTCCCTCAGCTCCGCCAACACCAATACAAAAGAGTCCAAGACAAAAAAAAGTACTACTTGTTCACTCCAACTCCACTTCCTCTGAAAACCCGAGAAAAAAAATCAAATGCCCACGGCAACAATTGCAGTTGCCACAGAGAGTCCAGAGACAAACTTATTTATATAAAAGGAATCAAAGAAAAAAAAACTCGGATAATAGTGTAATGAAATGAAAATGGGAAAATAAAAGACGGATATTTTTTGTTGGCAGGATGATAATAGTGGCACGATGACATATCATGCTATGTCATGCTAGTGGTCACACCAGACAAAACGGTTGGACCGATGAAGATGTTGATCTCGGCAGGGGTAGTAGATTGGCTTGACGAGGATGAACAGTTGAGAACAATAACGGTCATATTATGGATGTTAGCTTCTGTCTCTCCCGTTTCAATAAAATCTATGGTTGTATTATAAAAAAGAAAGTCACAAGAGCCTTATAATATGCCATTACATTAGCACTTTTTAACGCTTACTACTTCCGTCCTTGATTCCCTTTCTCGTAAATGCCGTTTTACTGGGATACTGAAAGACAACCACACACACACACACACACGCCAACGAGATTGTATGATTATACTGACGGCTATAAGGCTACTTGAACACATTGGAGAAAGCTATGAGAAAAAAAGAGAGCGAGAGTGAGGGTCTGCCTGCCTTCATAAATCTTACCATTAAAAAGAGTGGCAAAGAGAGCGGCAGAGTGCTTAGCTAGCTTTGCTCGCAGGGATTTTTTCCCTTTCTTCTTTAAAAAAAATTTCTTTCTTGCCTCTAGGTTTTTTTCTCTCTGACGTCTGCTGCATGTTCAGTTACAATATGTTTATTAGGAGAAAACTGTAGAATGTGTCGACGAGATGGTGATGATGACGATAACGTAAAATACCAGTTTTTTTCTTTGCTTTTTTCTATCCCAGCTCCCTACTTTGCTGGCCATTTGATGTCCTCCCGCACATAATCTTTTTGCGGAGGGAAGAATTGTCGGCAGGATATGGGATTTAGGTATAAAAAAGGAGAAAGAAGGTGATCAAGGTATAAAAGTAGCATGTTTTTGATGATGCCGGGTGGCTACTAGTATTAATGTTTGTGGTGATGATAATGATCACAGTATTTAATCGAAGAAAAGACCATCACCGGTGAAGAAAAAAACAGCTGATGTGTCATCTTTTTTTTACAAGAACCTTTGCTCTTTTTCTTAAGCACATAATACCTCACATCCAAATCCCAGTCGTTATTTTGGATGGGTAGAAAGTAAAAATTGCGTTTCTACTAGTAAAAGGCATTGTAAAGTCAATAGACACGAAGGATGATAGAGAAACAAGGGTAATAAAAGACACATCACGAGAGGATTAGTACTAATGAATGAACAATGCAAATGATTCCATTTACTTGGGAATCGTCAATTATAAAATATAATTTGAAAATCTGCTTGTACGTGATCCTGTGTTTGCATTTCAGACAGTTTTGCCAATTTATGCTTTGACGCATTCAAGAAAACTTTTGACCCGATTATACACCTTCCACGTGATAGTGTACTAATGGGTGTTACCGCTACGGAAACGGAACTAGCTCTGCATATTATTCTCTTCCTTTCTGCCTACATGCTCTACTTTTTCTCCTCTCATTTTGTTTTCTTTCTCTACGTCTGCTAAACAAGGAAAAAAGAATTTGTTTGCTTAGGGAGTTTGTGGAAAGAATAAAAAACGAAGAAGAAGAAAGTATTAAAAGTTTCTTTTCCTCCAGTCGCCACCGACCACACTTCTTTGTTCCATTTCCTGGTGGTAGGAGTAGACCAAGTGGTAAGCACCAGCGCCTTCAAAACATCTTCCATAGGTTTAATCCGACCATTTTGTTGTAGGCAAACAAGAAAGTAATTCTTGTTACTAGACTATCATAATAGAGGTATGTCCACATAGGTAATATATTTCTGGAAGAATGAATGAGAATGACGGTAGGTGTGCGACAGAGAACGGGTGCAGTAAAAGTTTACATACTACTTAAGTAGGTGGTTGTACTTCCACTTATTCATTCACTTCTCTACTCGCCTTCCTTTTTCGTCAAGATTACCATTACATCAAGTGTGTACGTATAGCTTATACATGATATTATATTTTTTCCTGTGAAAGTCCTCCAAAAGTTACCTAGACCTAGTTTACTGCGCAAAGAGCAAGCGAGAAGAGATAGATTTGGAGAGGAGAAAAAAAGTTGTGAAAGACAAAGTAGCAGAGGTAAAGAAAAAGAAATGGAGGAAGAAGAGGAATTGAAGAGTAGAAATGGTCCTAAAGGGAATTGTCCAACAGTCGGAGAGTTTCCAATCCAATATCATGGAATGACAATCACACCATGGAACACTACCACAGCAACGAAAACGAAGAGAAAAAAAAAGAATTCGTTTGCAGTCAGTAATACTTATTCAATATCAATATAGCAAATAATACCACAGTGTACCCTTCAACCTCCAAAAACTCGTCCACTTTTACCATAACTCCTCCTCCTTCTTCCTCTGCAGAGCTGTACTACCTTTTACCTTGTAGTCGGCTTTTCTCTGCAGAAAAGTTTTTAAAAACTTGTTTACAGCAAAAGTGGCTGAGGAGTTATGAAAAATTGAGGAAAATACTGCATGACAGAGAGTGCGGTGGTGGTCTGCCACTTATCTTTGACATTTTGATGATTTGAAAGAAGAAGTACATATCTATTCCAAAAGCCTTTAAGTAAACCTCAAGCAGGTTCAATAAAATGAATTTGCCAGATTTCCAAATGGCAATGCAACGACAAGCAAAAATAGGAGCAAGAGCTTCACTAACAAAATGATTGATTTATTAGCTGAAAACAATGTCATGGTTTTTATGAACCTAGCACAATTACTATTAAGTATATTTATCCAAAATATTCTCAAATGATTTCAAATCTGGGGCAACAAACTAATCGCTGATATTGCGTACAAGTCACATTAAAAAGCAGAAATGTGAGGCCCGCAATAATTTCCCAATTTTTCATAAAGAAAAAGGAAATATTTGACTGGACTCATGAAAGAACACGCATCAATTCCAAATTAAAACTGGGAAGAGCAATGGGAAGACAGGATCTTGTCTGCTTGCACGCTATACGGGCATGACTAGGAGCAAACTTATTATTACTATATTTTACTGCTAAAATGTCCACTGTCTATCTTCACTTTGGTCTATACATTTCTCTTTTCCGACTTTTACAGATTTTTTCTTCTCTTTTTTTGTAATTTACTCTTATTCCTTTCCTGTTCTAGTTGTTCTACTTCGTTGAGCCAGCTCTCGTCTCTTCGGTTGGACTTGGTTGGGACGTGCCACACAAAATGAATGCTACGGTTTTCGGCAGTAGCATGGTGCTCAGCTGCACAACAGAACTCACTAAAAGTCCGAAGCAAAGAGATAGATGAAAAAGATAGAAAAGATGGAAGTCCTGCTTTTTTCTCCATTTTTTCTTCTTATTCTTCTGTTGCCTCAAAGCCAAGAAAAAAATGTAGAGGAAGGAAAAGAGGAAACGAAAGATAGTATCTGCGTACCACCTACCACACATTCTTTTCGCTTCCACATTCTGCAATATATTCGCGAATAGCTCGTATTCAGCAGTGGTGGTGGTGGTGGAAGTCCTTCTAAATTAGCTTGATACAAAAAAGCCAGTTTCCTTCTTCTCTAAAAAGTGAAAAAAGAATGGGAGAAGAGAAAAAGAACAATGGTGTAGGAGAGAGGAAGAAGGAGAGTCAGTATCCGTACTGATATGTAGATACTTAGAAGCTTGATATTTCTGTGAAATGTTCATACAGTAGGATGATATGCATAAGAGAAAGTATTATTACAAAGTTTTCATCTCGTCTGCTTTCTTCTCCCCTTCTCTCTCTCTCTCTGAAGGCAGCCTTCTTTTCCTTTTCTTGTTCTTTTCTTCTTTTTTTCTTTCTTGGAAATCGAGAAGCTTTTAGAATACTAATAATAATGTTTTCCTGGTCCTGCTTTTTTTGCTGCTTTCTCCGTTGCTAAACGTAAGTATTATTATACATGCACTACTGCTGCTTGCTCTTCTTTTCTGCACACAGACACTGAGAGTTTCCTCCGGAATCTGCGTTTTCTTCCTTAGAAGAAACTGGCCTAATAAGTATTTGGTCCAGTTTTTTCTTCTTCTTCTTCTCTCAGAGAAAATTATATGGATGGGTGGCGGTGCAGGGTGTGGAGAGCGGGAAATTGGGAAGAGATAGGAAGGAGCCATAAGACGATGATGATGATGATGGTGATGCTGGTGGTATGGTGGTGGTCGTGGTGGTACGTGTAATTGCCTCACTGATAAACTGACAAAGTACTTTTATATTGAAAAAAGGAAGAAAAAGGATATTTTTGCTAGCTAAGCTGAACTTTTAGTGAGTTTGAGAGTCTATTTTCTTTTCTCTCCTGACGAGCTTAATCAGAACTGAGTTTATTGCTTGAATAGAAAAAAACCTCTTTTGCTCCTGTGCATGCTGATGATGATGCTGCTATGTTGATGACTATGGTTGATGGTGATTCGGTGATCACCATTTATATACCTTCTTGATACTCATTATTTGTTGGAGATTATTATTTTTATAGTTTTTATATTTTAGGAGCGGAGAAAAATGAACAATAAAATCACGATTTTCACTCGGGGGTATCCTATCATGCAGTGGTGTGTGAATAAGAAAAGATAGTCTATATGAGGCCATTAGTGATTGTTTAAGTCTGATGAATGACAACTATGGAATTAGAACTAGTAACAATTTATTACGGACGGAGGAATAGGTATCAATACTGAAAGTTAGCAGTTTTTTCAGACGGGTAGAAATGGACAAAATGTTTATTTATTTCTCTAGTTTGTATATTTGTTTTCTGTAAGTGCATACATATCATAGTATAATATGGGATGGGGTTAAGTGAAGATCTACTTGTAAACGAAAGTGTATCCGGAGAAAAATTGGAAAGACAGACTGTCAGTGAAATGAAATTAGGGAAACAATTTCTTTCTCCTCTTTCACTACTTCACAGCTAATTTCTTTTAATTGAATTTTTTTGTAGTAGAAAAGGAATCAGAGTTGCCAGTTTTTTGTCCCTCACACTCCTTTTCAATTTACTGGAATTCAAAAAGAATGCAGTTGACTTGCATGCTGAAAATGCTGAAAACAGTGAAAACTGCACATATAGATCATTACTTTTCATTATACCTAATTGGCTTTGTGTACCACTCTCGTCTTTTCTACTCAATAATGCTTGCTTTTTAAAAAGATAGTTGGGTCCTTTTAAAAGCCATTTTTCATGGTTTCCTCCATTTTCTTTTGGTTTTTTTTGAAACTTTACTACTGCATCAACGTGGCTCAACTGTATTGGTTTAAGAAATGGAATTGGATTTGGATAGCCTTTTCAACAGATGTCTACAGCTTTGAAATGGATTGACAGGAAGAGCAGTGCTACTTTTTCGTCGCGGTATTGACAGTGATAGTTGGTTGGCATAGAATAGTTCAAACACCAAAAGTCAGCTATCTTTCCTCTTTTTTGTTGAAATAAAGGAAGAAGAAAAAATGGGGATTTCTTCTTCGTGCTTCACTTTCTTTTCGATCACGTCACGTCGGTCGACCTTATCTTTTACATTTTTTGGTGTTAGTTCGGTGGTAATGGTGTGCACATACAAGTACGCTACTAATACAACATTTGAAACTTTTTTTGCTTTCCTATGGCTTTCATCATTTTGTTGGTTGTATGTGTAGGGATGGATGGAGGATGTAAGATTTGTTCAAGTTATTTGATATGGTGTTATATGTTGGCAGCGTGGAGAAAATTGTTTGTTTGCTTTTCTTCTTCTCAATCTGCTAGGAATGGAATGTATGTTGGGAAGTGAGAAAAATAGAGGGAAAAAATCTTGCAGGTTTTTTTCTTCTCTTTTTCGTTCGTGATGGTGGATTTGGATGGATACACTAGACAATACTGGCCCAACCACCTCACGATCTTGACTTTTGAACTGGAAGCGGCTCCAGTAGAAAGCATATATGTGTAGTTTGGTGGATAGAAATCAAAAGAAAAAGTGTTTCATCTTGATTGGCAGTTGGAAAGTGAGAAAGTCAGGAAAATGTTACTTGTTCGACCTGCACTTCCGTTCCGATATTTATTTTGTGCACCTCTCCCTCTCTTTCTCTAGCCAAAAGGGTGCGTGTCGGAAAAAAAGGTTGTTTTATTTTTATTATTTTTCGGTGCGTAATATATAAAGCCATTCATGTTTCTACGAAGAAAAAAACCTGTGGAATTTTCAGTTTTGAAGAGAAATACGAAATGACTAAAGAGGAAGGAAAAGTGTCGGTGAAAGGGAAATAAGAGAAATACATCTTGTTGTTCTTTTACTGAATTGCGAAATTTTCAGTCAATATTGCGAAACCCGCTTACATACCCCAGTTGAAAAAGGAAAGGCAAAGAATGTGAGCGTATGTGTCAGAACAAGAGTTTCCGCTCCTTATCATCCAGCATCCAACATGTAGTGTGAACGTCGTTTTCCCTCAATTCAATAGAATTTCACACATGTAGTGATGTTAATACTGGTAAGTAGATAGACATCAACCCATCAAGTCTACATGTCTCTTATTGTATCCCAAAATACACTTTTCCCATTGCCTCCTCAAAAGCCTACATTCTTTGTCGTTTTACTTTTATTTGCAAGCTCCTGTTGTCTGGGTACCTCAGCTTCCCTTCCTTATGCCGCAATGAAATTGACCATTATTAAATGCTGATTTCTACCATCAATCTTAATAAAATCGCAATGTATTTCCCAACAGCCAGCAAAGGTAGCTGATTTAGTAAGTCTACCCAACATTTCTTTCTACCTGCTTTCCTTTTTCATGCTAATAGCCAAAGATACAGAGAGTTAGAGAGTCACCCTCCTTCAGTTTGGGATGTTGACTGTCAGGTAGTAAATAAAAGGTGAATACGTGATGAGTTTTTTTTCTGTCTCTGTCTCTCTCCCATCTCCCTCCAATTCTCCTTCGAATTACCCCTACCACACGGCACAATATCATCATCATGATATTAGTCGCTCCATTTTTCGTGTGTGTGATCTCATTCATTTAAATAAAAGGAATATGACTTGACTTGTTTCTAGCGATCATGGGATCCTACCTCTTGGTAGCTCTTCTTTACGGGCTGCTAGTAAATTGCCATTTATTTACGAGGGAGCGAGAGAGAAAGACGATGGAGACGGCGATGATATTTCACTTCACCATCGTCATTACTATCACCATCAAAATATTGTGTTTCGGTATCCTCAATTCTTCTATAAAGTAGGATCACACACACTCACATCAACCACCTTCCTTATTACTATCTTTATATAACTTTACACCTAACCTATTCAAGTCAAGGAAAAAACCTCTTTGTTCGTACACATCTTCAAACAAACCCATCTACTTCCACTCACGCTCAGAAACATACACTCTCCGACTACCCTTTGTTATTTAGAAGCTGCCATCATCATCCAATATATTTCACTTTCTGCCTTCTCTTGGTATTCAGATCAAGACCCGTAGTGCAGAACACATCACAATCAAGAGGGGAAAATATTACGACTTTTTTCGCTTCTCCCTTCCCATTTCCTCCATCCTTCTTTTCCTCTCATCACCATCTTTATCATCATCACTGTTGACACTTTGGCGCGCCTTTATTTGCCATATAGCATCTTGTGTACCGGCAAATAATAAAATAATGACGATGACAACGATGAGTTTGCTTCCACTCTGGGAAAAACGCACTTCTTTACACCCTTCCTAACGACATTTTCATCTCCACTTCCTCCTTCTTACAAATTATTACGGATGACGATGATGACAAAGCAACACACACACATTACTCATAAAGCGAAAATTTCGGCATTATAATAAACGGTGATGCGAGTTTCTTTTTTAAACATAAACAAACGTATCATAAAAGCATTTCACATTTACTTGTGTAGGTTCCTGTACAGATTATATTTTATGTTTTTACGAGAGCTTATAATATTAGATGGGCCATAAACCTGGTTGCATGTAACAACCAATATTATTATGACAACTGCATCGGCATGCAAGAGAAAAGCAATGGGCAATAGCGGCCGCCTGTACGACATTCACTTCAGCTCTGTGAAATGGGTTTCGGAGGGAAAGGCAGTGTCGGTAGTAATAACGCTGTTTATTACCATTATGATGATGAGAATTGACCGCTACCTTCACCACACCATCTCATTACTATCATTTTTTATATTTTGCTTTCTCTTTTATTTATCTCAATTTCCTATCTAATTTCACGGCTGTTTTTCTCCTTTCTTGGCAAGAAGAAAGCGCGAGCATGAGGGAGAGGAGAACACTGAGCTACCAATCCCTTCTCCGCCTTGCCGTCCATTTTTTTCTTCACTATATGTTGTACGAAATGTAACGTAATCCATATATATTCATGGTCAAATGCTTTTCTATTTTTATTATTATTATGTAACTTTTCTTTGGATTAATGTAGCCGTATTATAGTTCCAAGTAGTACATTAATTATGGTCATTTGTCACGCCATGCATGTCTTCTTGAGTGGCCACTGTGTGTGCCCTATTCATACGTGAGTGGGACACACATAGTTACTTTATGCATTGCTGCTCATTCTAGAAGAATGAAAAAAGGGGAAAACATAAAATGTATTTAGTTACAAAGTATATTTTCCTGACTGGCAATTTTTTCCTGACATTTTGCTTTTAAAACGGTAAAGAAAAAATAGTAATTATACATTGGACAGCAACAATATATTTGAATTAATCATGTTCTGTTTTTTTAGATGAATCAAATAGAAATAATATAATTTAATTATCATCAATTTTAATTGCAATTGCTGTTGTGAGCTTTGGATAAATTGAAGTTAATGAAGAACATGCACTTTAGAAAAAAAATATGTCTACTTGTTCATTATTTGTAGTTCCAATTAATTAAGCATTATTGAGTTAACACTGAATGCTTCCTTGCTTCCTGCTTACATGCATTGAAACTCGAGCGATATCATCAGCTTCTCACAATTTTATACCCATTTCGTGCGTGTGTCATTGTGATCTGATGTGAATAAGGGGGAAAGTGAGTGGGTAAATAAATAAGTGAACTAGATCACATTAATTAGCTTAATGGATGCTGATGCTGAGTTCTTCTGATGGTGGTGGTAGGCTGGAACGGTTTCTGTTGCCAACTGGCTTTGGCTGTACACGCTGGAATGCACATACCTACTCACAGTACACCATAACAACAGCAAAACATGTGTGTGATGTGCGTTTAGCTGTGACGATGAGGATGACGATTGTGCCATGGGAAACGAGAGAAAGGGAGTAAAAGCTCATATATGGAGAAAATGCGTATCGTGTCATGTCACGTCATTCCAAGTAATGAGAACTCACTACCACCGCAAACATAATATCTCCAGTTCATTTCAATTCAACATTTTTCCCAGAATAAAATATACATATAATCCTGAATATAACGAACGCGTTATTCAACCGTAATAGGAGAAAGCAGCACGACACCACGGTAAAGAAATAATGAAGCTCATTTCCTAAATAATACTATAAAATGAATTGATCCGATTAAATAATGTAGTGCTAGCACACGTATTGTAGGGTACTACGTGGTGAAAATATTATCATATATATTTTTTTTTAGCTTTACTTACTCCATATGCATACAAACATTGTGATTATTGGCATGCCATGTCTGCAATTTCCTTGTACATCCATAATAATGGTCTCACCACCACCACCAACCACATCACCACACGACGACATTTTTTTTGCTACGAGAAAAAATATATTATTTGTCAGACAAGCAGACAATCTATTTCTCTGTAGAATGGGTTGAGGAGAGAGAGAGAGAGAGAGAGAGAGAGAGAGCCGAAAACAAACAGGCATGTCCACGGGATACCATTTCCGGAGTAATAAGCTCTTAGTAATCACTAAGCCTTTGAGTTGTGCATTGGTAAAGTTCATGTGGCATGTCGTATGTCGTGTGCATGTGTTCCTACGTGGCTAGTTGGCGATTATTTACTGGTGATATTGCAAAGGCTGGTTTTGTCTCAGTGAAAATACCGATCAGAGAGTTTATCGCGTTGCTTTGAGAGTGAAGCAAGACTATGCAAATTCAAATGTATAAAAAATCTAACTATGTAAACATAGGTAAATTAGGAAGGGTTGCGAAATACCTTTAAAAAGGGATAAGATTGCTTGTATGTAAAATAAATATGCTCGTATCAAATTCCTGCCTGGCTACTAATAACCGTAAGGAAAGAGATAAGTCGCTTGAGAACTTGTCAGAAGCCACTGTTCTTTCTTTCTTGCTTCTCACGTATTGTTAGGTTCAAAAAATATTAGCCATGGGATGGGATATGATCAATAAAAATAATAGGTAATAATCAATAAAGTTTTTCGCATTGGTTGGTAAACACAGTAGCCAAATACTAATCTAAGATGCATGATACATACTTTTTGACCTCATTTTAGCACAAAAAATAACAAAAATATTGGTTCACTAATAAATAATGTAAAACTTTGCTGGGCTGACAAGAAACAAAGCTTCAGGTCTTACTTGTCTCGCGTCAGCTGCGAGAAAGGAAAACATTTCATTCGAAATGTGTCCGTGTATCATGCAAAGTAGTTTAACAATTGGTAGCATTCTAATTGATTGATGTAGTCGCGATAGACTATTGACTTTCGAAAACAAGCAAATAATACTGGTTTGGTTAGCTATAGAGACTCGCATAAGTTACTAAATGGACTTCCAGATAATATGCCTCAAATTTTTCAGGGAACTGCGAACTTTGATCCTTTGTTCGTGTTGCTTCACTGTGATATTTCCAGGAGCAACTGCGATATCTCTGAACAAATAACAAGTTTCAAATGTTGCAATATTTTTGCAACATGTGACAGGCGCCAAGCAAACTTTTGAATCAAATACCATATCATTATTATGTGGACGCCAAGAATGGCTAATTTATATTTTAAGGTAGACTTTATGTTTCGTGAATTTTTTAGACCGAAGGGGTTCAATCCAAACTCTTTAATTTTTTCTTGCCCGAAGGAAGATTATCATGACTTATATGATACGTTACAATTGTGTAGAATTATTACACTAAATAAACATCACATTACTGTAAACAGCTTAAACAAGATAGCACATAATGATGAAATGATGAGTCAACTCGGTGAATATTTACACTTTTTTTGTCCCTGGAGCCGCCCAATATTTCCAACTTTGCTACACGTCATGTTAGCGCCATCGCCACACAAATCCACGGATTATCATGCGATCCTTATCTGTACAAATTAACTTTATCTGTTTAGTACACTCACATTTACGCTTTCTCTTCATAATATGCTTACCTCTTCACTTTCTACCACGGAGCAAATTGCAGTTTCAAAAAGGCTCAATTTTCAGTTCTACTCTTATTATTTCTACTCACAACATTAGATGTGTGTGTGGTAAAATTTAGACACATTAGCCATTAGCCAGACGCTCCCTCTCTGTCCACATAATTACAACGATGATGGCCACTGGCTACATGCATAATACTGCACAACAACTGGCAAGAAATAATATGCTGTAGTGGAAGTGAAAGTTGCTAATGTATTCATTTCGATTCCATTAGCGTGGCATGGCGTGAGCTACAATTTCTAACAAAAAGACAAGCAGCAAAAATTGCGTACATGGCTGGTTTCCTACAATTATTATTATTATTGGTATGGTTCCATGTTCCGTGACTTGAGCTGAAACACCACTACTACTCTCCTTGTCCTACAGGAATAATTTTATGGAGGAGGGAAAGTTAATGTGTCATGTGTGTTGTTATAATGATGATGATCATGATGGTGTAATGTTGATATTATTTTCGCTGTAGCGCTCGTAGTATTATTATCATTACTTACCGCTGTTGCATCACTGTTTACTGTACGGTTTCTAACTATGACTAGTTATGTCACTATTTGTCGTTTTAGGTGGGTACTGGATGTTCGTACAATTACAAAAATGGCGAGCTAATGGGAATGTCTCCACTTCTAGGCAACTCACAGACCGGTGCGTTTTGTAATTATTTTTAGAAAGTATAACCAAGCATTGATGGCTGTTTCAGTTCCTGAAGGTATTCTGTGACCGCAAGTGGATGAGGGGTTAATATCCAGAAATTATACATTGCTTGTGTGGAGGCGACCACCGACTACACAATTAATACGTACATGATAAGAAAAGTCACAACACAACGGGAAAATATCATGGAGAGATGCATGATGCATTAAAAATCTAAAAATGAATCTATAAAATTGGAAGACGCATTTTCATGTGCATTTATAAATACTATGCTGATATCGACCAAAATCGTGGTCCTCCGTCCTTCCCAAAAAGGGAATTTCATAATTAACTATTGGTACCCTCTGGCCACTCTAGAAACTACTAGTCATATACATATACTGTGCTCATATATGTTTTATCATCATATGCAGGTAATTAAATAAAATTTTGATGACATGAGCACGCACAAATGATCAATGTTTGCAGTGCACACTTATTCAACGGTTACCTAACGCTAAGCTACTTACCAACATAGTACTTTCCATGTTGCTATCAAGATGAGCATCCAAGTAGCAGTGAAACTGATTAGCTTATATTACAGCCAACTGTACTGTAACTAATTGAGTTTCTTTCATGTACCCATAGAAAATGTGGGACAGCTCTTGAAATATTGAACAATACAAAAAAGTGTACATCACCATCTTTCAGCAATAATACATGTATTTTAGCTGGTATTTTCCTAAAAAATAATTACATGTAAATCATACACAAAAAGCAGTAGAAAATGGAAATCTGTTCAGCATCATCATCATCATCACCACCGTTACAAAAGTCCTCACCATTCTTATCTTCATCGCATCCTCTCCTGAGATTAAATATAGTCAACAGAATCACATTATTCACATTCACAACAGCCTACCCACTCCTAACAAAGGACTGTTCCGCAAGAAAAAAATAATAAGCCAAACACTCGAACTAAACAAATACGTCATTCAGCTCGAAATAATCCATGCAATTTGCCTAACTAACCAAAAATACATCCCCGGCGAACTAACTAAATGACATAAAGAGTAAAGCTTAAGTCGAGAAGGTATAATCAAGACCTCTTCTCCTGTTGTCGTCATTTGTGACTTCTTTTCTCTGGATTCAATCCTCTTACACTAGTTCGCGTTTTCAACTTCTATTCTATCCATGTAATTCCACTTTATTAATTTTCATACATCAATTTACAGGTTATTACTATTTTCCTCTGACTTGTCCCACTGCAACTTCCTCTTCTTTCTTTTCAGCTCTATTTTTGCACGCACAAGTACATTTTTTAATCTCATACAGAAAATATTTTAATTAACCAGGGATTTTGTGCTCAGCAAAAGCTGAAAATTCAATTTGCAAACATCGTCGTCCCCATCATCACCAGTATGTTATTTTTCTTAGCATTTTTCCTCCTCAAAAAACTTGTAGTACATTTTAATAGCAAGAGAATTGCGCATGCATAGAGACACATGTGTGTAGGCACATATGAACATTCATATAGAAAATTTTCATTCCAGCTTTACTCCTCATTTCCTCCATTCTCTTCTCCAGAAATAACAACCTCTACAGAAAAACTCTCCAAATAATGATATCAAATAATAATACCGTGTAATGCTTTCATTGTTGGTACTCCGCTACGTTCTGCTACTACTCTGCTTATTATGTGTACTTCCTCAAATTTACTAGTTTAGCCGAGCTTATTATTAGAGAAGTCAGCTCACCATATTTTCAACATGTGACCCTATTTTTTCATTACTTCTTCGTCTTCTTCTTCATTCAACTTTCTCTCCAATACGTTGTGCAATGGGTTATGGCTTTACTTCAGCAACAAAACTAGGGTTTTAGCAAATTACATGTACACCAACTCTCCGAACCTGAGCTGAGCTCTCCCTCCTTTTGCTCCGCTTCCAGCCAAACTATAGCACTAAACTTGCTCATAATATTTTTTGGTGTCTCTTGTGGATTATAAATCCCTCTGAATATTAATACTACACGTTTGCCTCCTCCTTTTTTCACTTGAAATTACGTCGAAACGGTGCATGTTACTAAAGCTTTTTAGCTTTTAATACCTTCTTTCTCTTCTTTAAAAATTATAAAGAGAGTGAAAGAGACGAGGGAAATGGAGCTATGACTCTGAGAACTCGTGGGTATAAAGGGTAGGCAGAGGAGCTTCTACATTTCACGAGGAGAAGAGGATGACGAGGACGACGACGATTGTGACGATGATGATTGTACTCAAGTTGCGTGCCTATGTGCACTTTGGAGGAACATGCAGGAAAAGTGGAAGGACACACACGGCGAAAGAAAGAAAAAACAGACCACCACCGACCACCGTCATCAACCAACAAAACAACCACAGACACACACACAAGTATATCTGACCATTAGTTATGTATACGAGGTTTACATGGAGCATGTAGCGACATTAAAACTGTTAAAATAAAAATAGGGCTTGTAAGAATGCTGAATTTTGAGTGGGCAAGGTAGTTGTTGTTATTACATGAATAATATAGAATATTCTGTTCGCTCTCCCTCCTTGTCTGATTTTCCACTTTCCAGGAAAGAAGCAAAAAGAAAAGAAAAGGAGACGGGTACCATACTACTCAGGTTGCAGGTTGAAAGTTGAAATGTCTGGAGTGTAATGTAGAACGCGTTATTGTTTTGGTGATGGTTGAACTGCTCAGCTTGTTATGTGACGATGGGAGAAGAAGGTAGTAGACAGCAAGCAGAGTGAGATGAATTTATTATTCAAAAGAGGAACCGTTGACGATGATCATGATAACGACTAGAGTGGGTGAGTGGATGTCCAGCATACTTGGAATACGTATTTATGCTACGACATACTTTTATGCAACAAACAAACAAACACATTGTTTGAAACGTTGCCAAATCGACCACAAAAGTTGTTTTAAAGTTTGGCGGGTTTTCTTAGCTACGTGTGGGAATGTACGTTTAAGTAGCTTTCTATGCAGAGTTTGTGCTATATGTATACCAAGTACTATAATTATCGTTGCTTCAACGTGGGAGGCCTTTTGTGATGATGATGCGGATTTTCTTTAAACTTTTCCACAATTTTTTTTCTACTTCAACAATACAAAGTCAAAGTATAAATTGAAGTTAATAATAAGGAAGGTGGGATGATTAGTAGCAATCTAATGGAACACAGGCACCCGTGAAAACTGAATTACTAGTTTTTCTCTTACTTTAAAAAAAGTTGATGATAATTATGGAGATGCTTGTGGAAATGACAAAAAATTTCTTTAAAAAAATGTACATGCATTACCTACCTATATGTGTACATATCTGGTAGAGACAGTGTTTCCCGTAGTAGTTGAGCAAACTTGTGTGAAGAAAAAAACAGTAAAAAATCAAAAAAGAGAAAGGAAGAAAAGAAGAGGCAATAGAGCGAAAATAATTAATAAGAAGGAGAGAAAAAAAGAAAAACCCTCAGTGTGTGTGTCTCAACATTGCTTTTCTTTTCTCTTTAATGCGTGCAAGCATATGGCACTAATTCATTTTCACATTTTCACTTTACTAAAGTATTCTTTTTTTCTTTTTGCTCGCTCTTCTCTCTGTGTGTGTTTTTGGAGAAAACACGCGATTCAACCATGAAGAGAAGGAGAGAGAGAGAGAAAGAACAGAGAAAAGCGATTTGTAGTAAAAAACAAAAAGAGAGTTTTTTCGCTCTCTCATTTTCCACTTTATTCTCATTGTGGGTTATGTATGTATCTTTAAGCATAAATGTTTTGTGTGTGAATGCGAGAAAAAAAGTGTGTGTCGGCTGCTTATCTACTTAGGATTTTTTTGGAGTAAATAAAGTGCAAGTGGAACTGGAGGCGAAATCCCAAAAGATGATGATGACTAGTGGAGAAAGTAGAACTGTGTTTGATGCTCCTACCACTTCTGTTACTGTTGTTGTGGATGATGATGCTGCTTCTGGTGATGATGATGATGATGATGAT
>JAQIXW010001236.1:0-20621 GCA_034700685.1 Willowsia buskii
TTACAAGTAATTTTTGACACTTTTGCAATTACGGACTCATAACCTCATATTTGGAAGCTAGCGTCACCTTTATTTGTGCAAGTACTCAAAGCAAAAATAGCTAACGGATTTGGTGATCCACTTTTACTCTTTCTCTACAAGACGCATTTTTGGAGGTTGGCTGAAGTGAGCAGTGATTAGCTGAATAGTAGGTAGTCATTTTTTCAAGACAGTTTTCTCGACAAACTTAAGAGCAACACATTCACTGATATGCCTAGACGAGTGAGATTAAAACTGTCATTATTTTGGAATTTTTACATGAATAAAATTTAATGAACAAACATCAAGTCTTTGTGTCTGTCTTCATTTCACGCACTGGGTTGCCGTTTGCAATTGATAAATGCTAAAATGGTAATACATTTTTATATGCGTTTATCTACAACTACTCTGCTATACTAAATACATTTACTTTTGCGAATAATAATGATGCAGTTGATGATGAATGACTGTTGCAGTAACCAACCAGCATCCACCCGTTCTCTGAGCTTTAAGGAGATAATAACAATGCGGCTCTTGACATTTACGTTTTATGATTATGTTCTTTATTTTCTGTGGACGCAAAGACTCGACTGCGACTCATACGCAACTTTCGCCTTGCTGCAAATTTCAAATAAAATTCGTGCATATAAAACGTGTAAATATCGCATAATTAGATATAACCAACTACTATACTACAGACACAGTGTTGTGTAAAAAGCGAAAAAGCTTTAGCACTATTATTATTATTATTGTAGCTGTTGTAAAAAATTTACATTTCTTTTTGCTGCTATTATACTGCTAATCATCAACATGATCCTCATCAAAACGGCACACCAGTGTGTCACTCAAGTAAATCCTACTGTTGATCTCTCTTCTCTCTCTCGTATAAATAATATAAAATGTCCTTTATGGGGGCTCGCACTTTGTATAATTTACCACAATAACGTTCTCTTGTGTATACACACATGTGTGTGGATATGCGAGAAAGTATAAATCTTATCTCAGCATCATCATCAGAGAGAAGTGTTTGCTAAATGGCAAATAAGTTACTCATATGCATGTGATGTTGATGATCTTGGTAAATCCTTTGTAAAGTCTTAATCTCTTTCCTCAATGTTCACTATCATCACATTCACCAGCCAAAAAGACTAGTCTGTATATAGACGAGTTTAACTTGTGTGAAGCTGCTTTTTGGACTCTTTTCTACTTAAATACTTGTTTTGTTTGTGAATGGTGGTGGCATGGCTGTATTTTGTTGTGTGAAGATGTGAAGACAGCGAAAGATGCAGATGTGATGTTGGTGATAATGGTTTTAGTAGGACACCGACACGCATTCAGAATTCAATAGACAACATGTTCGCAGTGACTACACACACATGGCTCGTATCACTCGCTCATATTATCGTATTATTTGTTATCCCTTACAGTATATTATCCACCAAATAAGCTTCGCCGTTGTCGTCTGCGTCCATTTATCTGTAGATTTTTAATATGATACAACTGCGTGGATGTTTTGTCGTGTGCAGAAGCAGCAGCAGGCAGACTGACTTTTGTTGTGGCGCTTGTCCGTAATAACTTTCATTCTTACTTGACAATATATATATTTTTTCCTCTTTCTCTTCTTTGCTTCTTTGCACATACTAATAGCATTATTATTACTGCTGCTACTCTATCTAAACGTAGCACGTACAAAAAGGAAGAAAAAAAATATTTCTGTTGCAACTTGGAAGAACTGGCTTCCTGTCATATTCATGATGTGTGCCTAGAGAGAGATACTCTGTATTATGTAGTTGTGTGGGTTGAGTCTTGTCATTTGTAATATCCTACTTTAAGGTCTCAAATGAATGAATAGATAGATGAAGATGGATAATGTATCTGCTCTATTATACTGGTTTTGTGGCTTTTTGGCATTTCATGCCAAGTCTCCATTTCATCAAATTAATGTGAGCTTGTTTCCAGTGAAATATACCTTATTATACGCATGTAATAATGCGTGTGCACGTTTATGTACATTCATATATCGCACACGACTGCATCACCTCTTTATTTCAGAGCTCCTTCTCTCAGTTCTCTCAATGTAAGGTTTTTGGTTTTTGTCAGAAAATGACTGTATTTTTAAGTCAAAATAGAGCTCATTCGCAGGAAAAGAGGGCAAGTTATTTCGTCCTTCCGTTCCACACGAGTCGTAAAAAACTCAGAAAAAAGGAAAAAATATAATATATAAAGTCATTCATTTTTCATAAAAAATATTGTCGAACGGAATTATCAGTCAGTATCACTCTGTGACTACTTTGGCTGTCCTCATGTAAGCACAAAAATCATTTTATTGTGCACTACTCCCACTGTAATAAGCGCTGCACTATACGGATGCAATGTTATGAATAGTAATAATATTGGTTTGGTAGGAAAAAGTGAGGGTGGGATGTGGTTGGCGAGAGAATAACTGCATGAAGCCGATATTTTCATTTTTGTTGAATAAGAAAAAAACTGTATGGGAAGTTTGTTGAATGAGTAGTGTGGGCCATCTCATATTGATCTTATCCGAGCTCTCCTCTTGTCTTGCTGCTGCTGCTGATGATGATGATTGCGTTTTCTTTGCGTTTGAAACATATTATACCTCTACTGCTGGCACATCAACGGATAAAATGAATGCAACTGCTGAGAAAAAAAAGGAGTAAAAAAAGAAGGAACACGTTGATGGGGTAAATGACTTACTGAAAGGAGTACACTGAGTTAGTAAAGTGCATAGAATTTGGTGTGAGTGAACCATATTAGTATGACTTTTACAAAAATGGCTGGAAATAGAGAGAGAGAATAAAAAAAGAGTGGGGCTTCCTAGTTCAATTTCCTCCAAGATATTTTATGCAGTTGAGGATTTATTGCCGCTCGTTCAGCTATACTTACTCTGTTTATATGCCTACATAAATATGCGTAATGACTTGATTCGATGAATCATCATCAGCGTAGAGTTCTCAAGTAATCACTAGATTCGAAAAAAAAACTGAAACCAAAGGTGTGTGTTTGTATTTGAGCTCTCTCATTTTCATTCATTCGGCATTTTTTTTCACTGTGGCCACGTACACCGTATAAAAGTGCGGCGATAAATGCAAGGGGCTGGATGATGGGGAACACGGAACAGCTCATCCGTAAATTGATTGGGTACTAAAATGTGAAAGCTTATACATTGCAATTTTATAAGTTTTACTATATACCTTTCATTTTATTATTGTATATATTGTACATGTCCTATGGATCGTGATAATCATAATGACGATAATATAAATGTGGGCTGGTTTGGTTGAATGATTGGGTACATCTCATTTGGAATGTTCTTTAGGAGTAACGTAAGTTGGGATTGAGTAAAGAAGGGAAGAAAATGCTGTATGTGGGGGTTGTTGTTACTGAAAAAGCTGGTCTTATTAAAGATATTTTACGGTTCCGGTCTCTTAGCCAGCAAAGAAGTGATGATGGTGGTGGTGGTGGCGGTGAACCCCTTCTTAGTTCGTAGAAATAAATGGAAATATCAGTTTGAAGTCGAAATCGGAATTGTGATAGTTGGATGAGTAAAATGTGATGATATCGTGGTGTATATATGGGAAAGGCAAATGGCAAGGTAGTATATAGCAAGGGGAAACTTTTCGTTATAATTTAACTCACTTTGAACCCGTTCGTTTAACAAGAACAAGTAGTAATTCTATCGTATTGATAATAATGACGATGATGATGTCGGTTCTTATCCTGATCACTTTCCTATTTACGGCTTAAATACGTAATGAAAAAGTCCAAAGTAGGCAGATGGATGGATTTTATCTATATACGAGTATATAGTCTTCATTCCCTCATAGTAGGAGTTTATAGTTTATCAAACAGCTCAGCTTCACATAGTCCATTCACCATCAGTAAAAGTTCTCATCGAACAAAAGAGACAGAAAAGAAATCCAAGTCGAAATTTTGTATGAAACAGTGGAAACCTTTTGATCTGTAATGACATTATCGTGTCATTGTTTCTCAAGTGGCTGAGTGGTTCGTTAAGTTTTCCTAATGGTATATGGCACACACGATTTGTTTGACTGAAATGAATTGACAGTGGATGATGGAATGAGCATGTTGTGTTGAGACTTGTGTGCTAAACAGAAAACACATTCTCTTTGTTTGGTAAAGTTGTACATGAATGAAGTGAAAGTAAAAAAGGAGCATCGCGACTTTGTTCAAAATCCATGCATATTTTACCGCATAGATTCGAGTAGCTTCATGAAAGTACTCGTAATAGCGATCATGAATATTTATGAATTATCGTGGTGAAATTTTAACTTGTAAATTAAGAAATTCCATGCATGTAAGCAAATTATGGAATTATTGTGTTGTGTACTGGTAGCAAAATGTAGAGAGAGAAAAAAACTAATGCATAAATCAGTTTAAATTCACAACACATGCGATGAGTTTAGCGTATCCCTACTTATTGCGGCTTCCCTCCGTTTTCTCTGCTACTCTGCTGCCTGCTACTCTGCATTAAATAAATCAGTTTTCTTCTCGGCACCATCAACATCGCAAAAACTTTTTTTTCGCTGTCAGAGAGCATGTCATAAATGCCTTGATGGGTACTAGCGCCATGTTCGTGATTAATCTTGTAAGTCACTCATTCCAATTTAAATGCGACGTAAGCAACTAACCACCACCACCACCCTGAGATCGTAGCAATATTTTTTGGCGAAGAAAAGATGCTGGCCGAGTTGAAGTAGAAAGTGAAATACGCGACGTCTTCCCGTCAGTAGAAACGAGTTTCCTCTCTAATTTTTTTTTCTCCGCTTCATCCTATATTTAAGTTCATTAGTAAAAGAAAAGACTGCAGAGATGTGGGAGAGGAAGTAAGTGGTGCTGGTGGTGGCAGCGGTCGGTGATACTAGCAATGTGGCTAGGGATGTAGGGATGGTGGCGTTGGAGCTAGAGGAAAACATGAGTAATGTGAAAATTATTATGCCCAGCTGGGAATTTCACCCATGACTTCCTGTTTCTTAGTGGAAGAGGCAAAATACTGGAAAAATTATAAATACATATGTACCATATGAAATTCTAACAACAATATCAACCATATCAACATCATATATATGTCCTTCTCCTTTGTATTCCGAATGTACGTACTACGCACACAAAGTTTTCTACGTCTCTCAACAGAGTTTCATGACACAAGAGTAAACGAAGTAGTCTTTATGTTGGGTGTTGTTGTTAAAGTCGAGAGAAAATGAGTGATTAAATGTGCGCTGGATCGCAAACAACAAGGGATCATGATGGGTTATCCAGAGAAATTATTAATAGAACAGTTATAAAGCAAACATGGAAATAGAATTTAGAGGAAATTTGAATGTCAGAGAAAGCGTAAATATAGCACAAGAGGCGGAGCTGAAGATGTTTTGATTTTGAAATATATTATGGTAAAGTGGTAGGTTAAGGGAGAAAGCGTAGTAATTTCAATTTCTCATGAATATTTTGTTGCGGTATAGTAAACAGCAAGTGTGGAATGCACTTCTCATGTCAGCCGCCAATCACGCAATTCTATTTCAACCGTAAAAGGGAACGCATACACTCAAGTGGAGTGGAGAAAGTTACAAAAGAAGGAATGCTCTTTACAACAACTTGCATGTATTTAAGCGTGAAATGCTGTATAACTTTCAACTCAAGTACTGACTCTCTCTCTCTGCAACGCTAAGATTTTCCCATCAGATTTTCATTTCAGCGTAACTACCGCTGCTCTTCTCAAGTTAGACATATCCTGATTTTCGTGGAAAAATGATCTTTTAACATTTTGCTATACAGGAAGACATCACAACCTCTTTGACTTTCACTATTTTCACTCTAAAGTGTGCAACGAATGCTAGAGAACATGATGATGATGATTCCTCTTGAGATTTTTCAGGCATCATAGTATCATCCCGGTTAACGGTGAAATACGAGAAGCATTGGGATATACATCAAGAGAGTTGTCTAGCATTCTCCAATCCTTGTTCTGTGTTCCAACAACCAAACCTGTGAGAAGAGGCAGAAGAGAGAAGTACGGTGATAGTAATCGAATTTATCTCTTTATACCTACTACACAACTTTGAAACTGAAACTATGCGGTATTTATAGGTGAAATGTTGAATATTTGAATAGTAGAAACGTACATGCATACTTTTACGGTAGCAAACAAAATGAGAGCTCACTCTTGTGGCGATGCAATGGATCCCTGTGTGGCGAAACGTAAAACCAATAGCTTATTATATTGTGGTGGTACCAGGTACCATAAGCATTCTTGGGGTTTGCTTTGTGTTCTTCACAAATAGCACAAATGTACGTACTTCCAGAGAGAAAATGTTATTCTAGGAGAGAATCAATGTACTAGATAGTCGACAAGAGATAAGCCGTGTTTACACATGCACTGGAAAAGTATTATGCTCTCCAATTCTCACCTTCTGTGCTGGATCATCTTCACGCGTTGTTGTAAATGCTCCTTTGCATACAAACTTGGCGAAATGATGATATTACTACTAGGAAGTCTAATATATGCATTAGAATCCATGATAATAATATGGAATTACTCTATTCAGCTGGTGTTTTCAATATCATCATTCACTTGGTTCTTCTCATATACGCAAATGCCAGGAGATTTACCGTTCCGCAATCACAATCAATCGTCCAGGGTATTACTCCAGGCTTTAGAGAAGAGCTCAAATGTTATGCGTTGCATTTCATGAGAGTGTGATGCTCAATTCGCATTCCTCCGCTGGTAAACATAGACAAATGCCTGCAGCATCAACCCATATTTATGTAAAATATAATTTTGTTTGAATTTGGATTTATAATACACACATGAGAATTTCTCAGACAATGCACACATGCATGGAGACAAACAAGAAACAGAGCTATCATATAGATAAAAATGTAGTTTGCATTTCAGAGGATTTAGGTTCGAAATTGGATTTTTTTTGCTGTGATTATATAAAACACAAAGATTACAAATTCCCTGTTCGTCTCACAGCACAGAGAAAATGCGCCTTGGTATCATGCTCTTATGTGGCATAGATTTACAGGAATCAATTCATTGATGCTCTGCAAGGGAAACGGGATGAAAAGTTGCAGATGGATGAAATCATGAAAAGGACAAGTTAATCCTGGGTGAAAGTTCAATCACTAAATTTCACATTCTTGCTTCTGCTTCTTGCAAAGGAGTAAAATTGAGAGCATCGTCGTCATCTTGTTTGGAGGAATTATCACATTGAAATGTTTACTTACTTCGTTAAGCCTTCTCGTGTCAGCTAACCTGTCAGCTTTGTTAAGCTTTCACATAAAAGAGCAGAATCTAATGGAAGGAGTTATTTTTTAGGTAAATACGGTTTAAACTATGATGAAAAGCATTCTTCCACATTTTGAGTTCAGTCATTCTTATCGAACGTTCCATGTAGCCTCGAAGCGATGAAAATGAAGTGAGAATCAGATAAAATTTGAAAGGGTTTTGTTTTCTGTCGCCTTGTCGTTGTTTACCTTATAAAATGGCTTGTCTAGTTAAAATGACACGTTCAACTATTCCCTCTTCAGAAATGGTCCTGTAAATTCTTGTGTTTAAGCTAATCCTGCAGTGAGGGAACGTATCAAAAAAGCTAGACAGAAATGTTTGAAGAGTGCTTGATCACTTTTGCGTTGTCTTCCAGTGACGTGGTGCGATAATATGATGAGCAGATAGGCATAGGCCAATATCAAAATCAAGAGTGCATACATTGCATCATTTTCAGTGCACTGTGCAGTGTCACGGATTAATGAATTTTTTGCTTCATCACGACAAGCATAGAGCTCTAAATGAAATTCTGTGTACAATTCTTGTTATAAAATGTGACGATAGTTCCAACACATGTGCATTCTCTCACAAAATTTTCGTAGATATATATTGAGCAGTTATGCTACCTCGCCTTTCCTCTTGTGTCTTCTAAATTAATGCACTTTTGTTCGTTAGTTCAATGACAATGCAATATCATCTCATTACTCACGAAACTCGCATATGAACCGAGATCCTACATTCCCACCAAGCCGTTACACTGGTGGCAATGCTGTTGGAGTTAAGTCAGTGCCAATGAACTTGGTGTTTTTGCTTGCGATATGTTTATTTTTCCAACTGCTCATCCAAATCTTCTCTAACGAACAATCCCACATTATCGTTTGGAATGAATGTATTCATAAGAAGGAAGGAAGAGCATCATCCTGGCAGTGATAGTGTAAAGTTTTACATGAAACAACCGCCATGTATAGATCTTTTTGAAAACTCTTTTGGGAGTTTCGCAGTATTTTCCACTTTTCCATGTGTTATTTGTACCGTGCTGCAATCATTGCTATACGGTTGTTGTAATTCTGGCGTCCTTGTTCCAGTTAATGTCACTGGGAAACATCGTTTGCGTAAATCAGGGTAAACGGAAACACAAACGTACGCGCAAACATACACACAGATGTATCTGAGCTCTGTGTGTTTTCTTGTTTTAAAACCTCAAAAGGTAATAAATTCATTTCCAATGCAGTAGCATCACCAACAACGCGTGTGGGTGTGGGAGAGTAAATCCTCATCATAACTTGGGGGCTCACTTAAAACCACAAAGCCGCAGTTAAGTTACATATTTATACGGAGTATCATCAACGGCAGCATATTTCGGGAAAGGGTACTTTTAGCTCGTCATTTTCATGGAGAAGAGCATTGTTTTTGCCGCTGTCATTCACTCAATTTCATTTCTTTTTCCGGATTTGTCTGCTTGGGTGCAATGGACAAGACAAGCTATTGGAACCGGTTTGGTTGCTGGTGTGCGTCCATTATTATCTGTCCTTATACATTTACAGTTTGGTTCAGAGAAGATGAGCAATGTGCATTATCTCCGCATGACAGGATGCTCATAGGGTTGTGTGATGGGTCTAATAATCCGCCTCCCACTACAAAAACCTTCAATAATACCAATATGATATAGCTCTTGTATGATGATGGATAGGTAGGAAATATCGTGGGAGATCACAATTACGCAAGATAGTACGGACACAACCATAATATGTGCGTGTTAAATACGAGCATTTTAAGACGGATATATATGGGATACAGAATCATCAGCAGATGGATCTAAATGTAGCTTGTTTCACTTACTCTTAATGGTAATGTTTATTTGCGTATGCGTATGTTCTTTATAGCTAAACTATTACTTTTAGTCATCTTTTGCATGCAAGCTCTCACTCTAATCTTGTGCAAGAAGGGGAAATGACGCTACAAATGTACATCATATCCCAACTCAGATTTCCAGCTTTCAGTGTTGATGATTCCCCGTCAATATGTAAAGAAAAAAAGTTTCCCTCATTGAACAAATAAATGAAAGGTAAAATAGATCCAACTCGTTCTTGAAATGGTGCGCGGAAATGAGATGAAAGACAAGTCGGATAGATTATGTAATGCATATGATGCGTACAAAATGCGATGTGGGAGTACAGATGGGTCGTTCCCAATACTAAATGTATTAGTCCGGCATTGCGTTCATGAAAGTGTGAAACCTGAAGATGCAATTTACTTGGTTGAGATAGGAGGGATTATCTTTTTTTCTCAAGTACGTAAAGTAAACTCTCCATTTCACTCAAGTTACTAGTTTGATGTTGGAAAGGCTATATCAGATTTTACTTTTTTTACGTTTCGATTGTTATGTCTACAGGATGCGATCTCGATTTACTGATTACTAACCTTTCCCCTCTCTCACATCGTCGCCTTTTTTTCATGATCTCAGAAAAAAGCGTATCCATCCAGTGCATGTCCACTGGATCATCATTAGTTCCAGGGTAAAACTCTAAATTTGGACTCTATTTTGAAAAATACAAGAAAGGATATCAGTGGTGAGGAGAACTCGAGATACGCTAACGATGATGGTACATTACTCTCATCGTCAGTGTCATGTGTTAGGTCACAAGAAAAAAAAATATTCTCACAACCAATAATCATTTTGTATGGATTAGCATGATACGCAGGATTTCCATTAGAAAATAAAATGTTTGATGATTTTCAGATCGATGATGAGGGGTGGATGAACATGAACAACAAAAAACTGACTTGATGCAATGACTATGTACGCATAGTACGCAAGTTACATTTCTATGCACTTTTATTTTGTCACTGAATATTTCACATTTTGACACTTTCCCTCTTTAAAAATCATCAGACCATCAATCTCTCCACCAGTTCCTGAGAGTGACAAGTGCGTCGTTATTTATTCATGGAAATCAAGCTAAAGCAAATAAAAGTAACAAGTTCAACTGTAGTACGGTCTAATGTAATTTACTCGTTTGCTTGTAGGGAAGTTTGCATGCAACATGGTTCATTAGCCGACTGTCCTGCTGCAGGCTGCGGGCAAATAAATAAGAAAATCATGCTATAAAAAATGTAACCTATGCAGACAGGGAATGGAATAATGCGTCCAACTGTTTTGTATAGAGTAATGAACAAAATTTGTAATGAATTTACCAGCAACTTTTTTCAGAAGATAAACACGCGTTTTTGCGTAGTTTTACGAACGTATCTACGTACACACACGCATGTTTTAACTTTTTATCTATGCGTGAAAATGAAATGAAGCAATTTACATGTGTATGCTGCTTTCTTTCTGCCATGAATGACAAGTGAAAAAAGTATAAAAAGAAACTTTTTCCATCTGCTAGCTAGCGAAAATGGTTCGTGGCAGTAAACAGAGAACTGGATAGTAACAATATGAATTTTGTCCTGAAAATTTCCGTTTAATTTTACTTTTTCACTTTTTTCCGAGAAAAGAGGAGCATTAAGGTAGCTTTGCATGCAGTGCAAAATATCATGTCATGCAGTATAAGTTTTTTTATTCTCCGCTTTGAATGTTTTATATATGTACGAGTATTTGTGATGGGATTCCCGCTGACTTTTCCTTTTAACTGACGAGTTTTTTCTTCCTTAAACAGCGGGTGTTTGTTTGAAGAAGAATAAAGGTGATGTGGAAGTGGAATATGCACACAGTCAAGCAGAACTTATATTGGCAGTAAATGTGAAAATGTGTATCCTTTTGAGCCTAGCTCACTCGCACATGAAGTCATCATAAATGTCTGACAAGAATTTTGGAATGCTCAAAATGGACACATATCTCGCACACAACCCATCCAACAGACACATTGTGGGAAAGGGAAAGGAGAAAGTTTTGGAATAGTGTGTGTGTGTGGCTTATTCTCGTATAATGTAGTATTGCCATGTTATGTGCTATATCCACAGTTTTATGACCTTTTTCATGTCAGACATTTCAGGCATTTTAGAATGCATCATAAAGTGTTTTCAGGCTGTATTAACTGTATATATACGTATTGCAATGTAGGGTCGTCTTATGGTGAAATGCAGTGATAATAGCGACACACGACTGACACACGGCAGCGGATAGACTTCTTCAGTCTTGCATATATTTTCAATGCATTGGTATCAACGGACTGTCAATTTTCTTGTTGGTTTATCGAATTTTATGAAAACTTTACCACCGGTGTAATACGGTTGTGTAGTTTACCTTTTAGTCGTTTATTTTCCTATAAATTCGTGACCAACGCCAAGGTAAAATTACTCACGCTTTCACTCAATTTCTCGGAAATTTTCAGACACTGGCCGGGTTATCACCATCAACGTAGGCACAGAAGTAGTCGTAAATGGCCATTCCTCCTTTCAAGAGTAATGAAGCTTGTCTATCGAAAGAAAACGAGAAACAGTGATAGTAGTAAAATGGAGTATATGGACTGAAATAAAAAGTGGAAAATGCGCCATGTTCCAAAGGCATGTTCGTTTTCATTTCTTGGTCTCTGCGTGCTCAGTGAAAGCAAAAGGCTCTCCAAGCCACATTTTAGCGGTTTTGGCTTTTCCTTTGTGGAAAATAGATGTACATTCTTGATGTACGGGAGGGAGGAGGAAAAGTGGTGAAAAACATGGGTAATAATACATTCTACTTTATGCATTTTACCTGTAAGAAAAGGAGAGGAGAAGGTGACCAAAGTGCACACGTAATGGCATTATGTATACGGTAAAAGCGATATTATGGTCATAACATGGAATGCTACAAGGGATGTTATATAATGGGAAATAAGAGAGCGGTGTATCGGTGTATGTATGCTTGCTGGTTAGGTAAATGTGTAAACATATTTCTGTTTGGTCAGTATACATTGAGTCAGCAGACATGTCTGAAAGAGGGCTTGGCTGAAAATAAACATAAATTCATTGGAAAAAGACGAGGATTACTCACTCGACTCCCTCTTCTTTGGAGAAATAGTATTTCCATTAGATTTTGCCGTCCCCACCTCTATTTATGTGCTACCTTTTACAAACAACTACATATATTTTTCTTTCTTGTTCGTTTTTTTACCTTGCTTTCCCCACTCATTTGCCTCAGGGTTAAGTTGTCAGTAACACTTCTCTAGTGCACTTTTACGTGCTTCCGCGGTGGCAGGTCTTTGAATTACTTTTCGTGAGGCGGCTCATAATAAGTTGTACGTTAAATAAACTACCGTTGCTCTCCTTCTCTACATAATATACGCTCGTATTTATGTTCTCAGAGGGTTGTCTTGTTTGTTTACTTGGTTTTTCCAAAAGTCTGATTACATTCTCAGTTTGTCTTCCTCGGATTGCGGTGGCTGACACAGCGGTACTGCAGTCGAAACAAATATGAATGTGGAAAGGAAAATGCGTGCGAGTTTCCTGAACAGTAGCGGTAGAGAGCTGAGGTGAAAAAAAAAACTACACAGGTTTTTGTAATGCATCTTGCACACAGAACAAGCTGTAGGAAAAGGTAGGATTTACCGACGGAATAATGTGTAGCATGCAATAATATATGCTACAGTAGTTTTCCACCTTGCTTCGTGCAGCTTTATATAATTCTAGAGAGAACCGACAAAAGGTGAAATCCCTGGGAAGAATAGGAATCCTTTGGATTGAGTGCGTACATAAGCAAAAATAACGCAACAATGCAAACATGCACAAATATACTTGTGCTATAAAGAAAAAAGAAGTATAGAGTGCCATATGAGGATGCAGGAAAGCACAACCAATGCAATGATATTTTTTGCTTGTTCAAGAGAAGAGGGGTATCATATCGATCCGTTTTTGTTGGAAGCTACAAAGATGGTATTATATTGTACTACTAGTGATGTGCGTTTTCTTTCCAGCAACATCCACCCTCTCTGGTGACTCTATTTTCTCCCGTCTTAGTTTTTCCTTGCATCTCTCTCTTCCATGTAGCAGAACAACAACTGCATTCACATACATAATATTGTGCACTTTTGTGCATCCTTTTTTGTATGAAGAAAACGAGTAAATGGGTGCCATTATTCAAGTGTATGTGTGTAAATGCAAAGGAAAGTGCAACTGCTCGGAGGAAATGCTCTCAGAGAATAGAGCTGCTATTAGTATGTGCGTAATATACGCAATATTGAAGATCTACATATAAGTACGCGTTTGAAATTGCCATTGCATTGCATCATACTTTCTAGAGAAAGCTTTTCAGTTCCCTTTTCAGTTTGACTTCTTCAAAGGCTTTTCCCCTTTTCACTTTCACTGTTATGTTATCAAACAGTACTCCTTTCATTGTACCGACGTTTAGTTTGGAGATGCACGTTCTTGTGTCAGGCAGGAGGCCTCTCGAGAAGTCCCATCATCAACTATCACACACACAAACTGCTGCTTACTTCCTCTCCTTGGAACGTCTTTCTTCCTACTTGATGCTCATTTTTATTCTGTAAACGAAAGCTCATCCTCCTTCCTTCCTTTCTCATATACCAGCGTCCTATTCTCTTTGCTTTCACTTTTTTTGTGTGAAAGTTTTCCAAGTTAAAAAAACTGATGTTGTGTATATATAGTAGAACGGCTTATGTGCGTTTTTTCTATCACTGCTGCCAACTAGAACGCCTTCAGATCCTCACTGAATGGGCTTCTTTTTGAAATGGTAATAATGAAAGAAAAGTAGCAGTGGTGGTGATGATGGTTGGTGGCGAATGAATCGAGGGAAAAAGGCGTAGTTGCCTGTATAAAGCTACCTTTCAACTGACTCATGAAAAGAAGAAAAAACGAACATTAGCTAGTCAAGGGAGGAAGGAGAAATTACTTGAGATTCTCTCCTTTCTTTCTCTCTCTCGCTCAAAAGGCATCATGCTGAAAAGTCATTGAAAAGAAAAATGAGTTTTTTCCTGCCTAGCTGTTGTTGTTGTTCTTCCTCTTGGACATTATGTATTCCACACTGCACAGTTGTGTGCTATGTGCTATGTTGAAAGGCGGATTGGTGAAAGTGGTGCGAAAGTCTCATACTGCCAATGCTGCTTTTGATCTTTCTTCGTGTGAGGATGATATGCAACATGAATTAACTATTTATTTGCTTTACTTTTTTACGATTTAAGATTCAAGAAACTTTAATTAAATGTTTTTTTTTTCGTTTACCGAAATTAATGAAATATTTAACACATTCTAGTTTTTCAGTAGTATAATTAACTTACTCAGAAAGGAATGCTAGGATTGCTGGAGAAATGTGTAAGAGCAGCTGCGATTATATAGAAAAACAAGCTCACATAAATAATGAAAGTCGATCGCAGAAGCTGATATATACGCCCCACTGCATAGAAATATAGTATTCCGTTTTTTATCTTGGTCGCAGGAAATGTAGAGTAGTAGCGGCATAATATTATCGTGATGATAAACTCAAAAAGGATTTCTCAAAAAAAGATAGGTCTGCCAAGCGAAGAGGAAGGAAGAGATTTCGACCAAGTTTTTGCGTGCGTACAAAGTAAACTCTGTATGGCATTAATTCTTCTTGGCCTACTTATTTTTTTCTATGAGCTTCTAGGATAGGATGTATGGATGTGGAAAAGTTGTCGTTTTGTTTGGCTGATTCATTGCATGGAGTAATGTCTTTGGAGAAAGGCACCAGCAGCACCAAAACTACCAGCCTTTTCCAACACAAGGAAGTGGAGATGGAAAGCAGATATGTACACAGGCAGTAAAGACGAGAGGATGTTTTAGCATCTTAAAAAGCGCATATTAGAATTCTCTAGGCATAGTTCTCTGGCATAGACACTGTGTCCCAAAAAATTGTAGTCTCTTTAATATATGATTGGGGTAGAAGGAGTGCTGGTGCAAGCCACAACCACATGACGCCGGCGTTTTTGTTGGTGTTTGTAAAAAACGACTATTGCCTATGTGCATAATACATTATAATACTCTGCATATTTAGGTCTGCTTCTATAGATTATATATAGCTCTGAGGAACGTACAAAGTACAAACTACTTACAGTGTTTTTGAATCCTGTTAAAGTTAAAAAGATTCTATCACCGCTATTGACTAAAAATATTAGATTTTCTCCGTTCTAGAATAAAAGGAGAACTATTATTTATTTTGGATGGTTTTGGGTGAATGCCTCAAGACGTTGACTCCCATTTCCATTATCGTTTATTTTTCGTTTAAACATTTCCACAATTCCTTATCTGCCACACATCTTCGCAAGATGTTTGCTCAGTCACTGCAAAAAAAAATAGACAAACACCACACATACACATTGGCTCACTTCCTGTACAAGGGAAGAAGAAATGAAAGTGAATTTTTTTTGCAAGGAGTGAGGTTTTTCTCGACAGAAGAAAAATCTACTTCTAGCCAGATAGATTATTCGCTGTTGGGGGTGATTTTTTTGCATGCGCCAAAGTGGCAGGTACGCCTGGCTTCACATAATGAATACCATGCTTAGCAAACTAAACTAGGCATGTAATAGTTATTCTGTGTGTGTGGCGATAATGTTGGTAATTTGATATTTCAAAGCTTCGAGTTTGTTTCAAAGGTAGTAGAACACTTTTATGTGAACAATTTGTTTGTTAGGGAAAAAAGATGGATTGGTTTTTGGTTGTTTTTGCAATTAAGGTAGATTATATGGCATCGGCGTGTTTGTTTTGTGGCTCATGTGAGTAAATGAAATGGACAAGACAATAATAATTTGTAATTTTGTTCTGGGTGCGGTTATGTTTTTGTGGTATTTTGTTGATGGGCTGTTTTAAAAGGATATTTACTGAAAGTATTAGGCACACACATCATGTAATTTAGAAAACAACAAAATCATCACTACTTAAATGACAAGCCTAGACATAATGCCATATATGTGGTTTTCCTAGTGGATGCTGCTGCAACTCACAATAACTCTTGCTTTTAGTTTATGCATTTATTACAGAAATTCATTTTCAGAATGACGGTAGGATAGACGGACATGTACGTTGCGGTGTTGAAAAGACTTTTTTTTTGTTAGATCAAACTTGACAGCTCAAAGCTCAGCTTGTATAAAACATCCTTGATGGCTTTTCAGGCGTTTTGAAAGAGGCGGATGAGAATGATGATGATAAAATCGCTCGCGTCGTCGTATGAAAAGGAAGGCACATATGTGGAAGACAGAGAAAACCAATATGACAGTTGCAGCTGCAACATCATATTATCCTCATCGTCATACTCGGTGTGATGTATGCTCAAGTAAATGTACAGAGACAATTCAAAAAGAAAGAACGGGTGGTGTTGGTGGTGAATAATGATTTTTGATAGTTTCATTGGATGATGACGGTAGCACACACATGAAAGTCAGAGTGGCATGGAGTATTCAAAAGGTGCAGTGTCAAAAGTCGCTTGTATATGCCTTGTCAAATAAGCGGGGTGGAGAAGAAAGGGAACTGTTGGGGATTTTACATTGTATTACAATATAAGTCCACATGATGCGGAAGCAAAACAGAAGGATTATGGAGATGTTTTGTGTACACAGAAGTTGGGATAAACTTTTAATATAACGTATAATAAGATGTGGAGACAATAAATAGTTTCGGAGAATATGGTGGGATTTTCCAAGTACTATTCTGCTAATAATGTGTGTGTACGCGTTTTGCGGGAAGTGTGTGCGTTTGGTAAAATTATTTTGCTCTTTTTAACGGTAAGTACACAATACTGCCACCACGTCCGCTATAAAAGGAAAAACTTGAAAACTCTTTCTGGTTATTCCGGAAGCGCTGACATAAGGAATGAAAATGCATGAAAGGGTGGGAGGAGGAGGAGGACTAAGGATACAAGAGGATGATGATGGCATCTGCATTTAGATTGCATTGTCTGACATGGATTTTGTCGTTCCACCGGAAAATGTGTTGTTTGTTCTGGTGGTGGCTGTGTGCATACACTTTTTTGTGTAAAATTTGAAAGGGAATATATAGTTTTTACTATAGAGCAATCATTTGATGGTTTATGTCTTTTTTGTGTAGCTGCATATATACATGTAAAGTAGTGTCGCTTTATGGCATTGGAGTAATCAACGCTGCTCCTGAAAAGTTCCCATGTGGCCTTAGTAGTAGTCGTCGTGCAGTCCTCTTTTGAATGAATGGTTGTGCGTTGCAAAGGAAGGACATCATTAAATGCCTTAACTTGAAACTGCATTTCAGCAGTTGTCCGACAGACAGTTTCAAGAGAAGCATTCTTCTTCTCGTTGTCATTTCTCTGCGGTTTACTGTTTTCCTTGTGATATTCTTTGTGTAAGTGTGTGTGTACATGACTCGTACAAATTAGAAAACGAGTAGAGAAGAATGGGAAAATGAAAAGGAGAAGAACCCTTTTGAAAATTGCATTTTAGGGATTATTTTGGTCGGATGCGTTGCTGATGAAAGTGAGTGAATGAGTGAATGGAAGGATATGCGTGTATACAGTAGGAAGTACATGCTCTTCCCTTTGTTAACTACTGGAATTGGAGAAAAAACGTTGAATGATGAAGAAGAAGAATAGAGAAAAGGTTATTATAATGTATGGTGTGGGTGGGTGTGGTAGTACAAGCGAAAAGCACTCAGAAAGCCATTAGCGTCAAGAAAAAATGGGAGCTAATTTTTGTCAGCTTGTGGAAATTAGCAATTTCGTTGTTAGAAAATACACATATAACCATCTTGTTAAACGCTGAATGGATATAACGGAGCCTCAAGGAAGAAATTGCTTTTTTTTGGAGAGTATATATATGATGTGCATGTACAACAAAATGTTTTAAAATCTTAGCCTTACTTTCTTTATTGAACTGACAAGGAAATAAATGAATTTCTACGGGGCACAAGTAAAATATACGTATGAGTCTGGAATTTAGAGAATTCACTTTTTTCCAACGCGTGACAATTTCATCTAACTGGTTTTTGCCTTTTTCATCTTTGCACTTCCCATTCTTACATTTTCTTCTGGAAAAGTGTGATAAAAACGCTACGCTGTATACCTATCCGCATTCCAGATTTGAGAAAACGAATTCATCATTCCCATTTCCCAAAGGCAGTACACACAGCCGAAAGTGAGAAGTGGGAAAAAGTATCAAATTCTCAGATGATTATGATGAGTAAAGATGTCAAAGAGATATGATCTGACTGTGAGACTCGAATGAGAAGGTGAAAAACTGCCGCAGTTTGTTTCTCCATTTCCTTTCCCTATATAGCCTTCCAGCGCTTGCATCAACACGGAGTGTTTTTCCCTTTTATCTCATCGTAAAGTTTCATTTTCTCTGAAGCACATGTCAGCAGAATCAGGAGCTACAACACGCAAGTTGTATTAAATTCTTTTTTCTTCTTAAATCCGGATTTTAACTTTGATGGAATATGATCATGATGACAGATCAAAAATGATGATGGTAAAGTTTCATATATCTATGTATTTTGTATTTTTATTCTTCTTTGGGAGTTTCAAACGATATGGTAGTAAAAGGCTCCTTATTTCTTCTTCCTTGTTTGTAGCGATCAAGTATATTAGGTATCCGTTGTGTTCTACTGCTGCTGCTGCTGGTGAGAAAGCATTTGTGCATTATGTATTTATGTTTCTCTCTGGAAATGAAGAGAGATAGATGAATGGAAAAGTTTTTATGCAGTAATGTTTTCTGATGTTTTCATCATTTCAATCCTGAAATTTTCCGAGTAAACGCTTCTTTTTTTCATAGTAATAATACTCGGTTGCATTATTGAATGTAATAAAGTTTCCAGCTTAAATTTCTTCTCGCTCTCGCTTTTCACATATATTTTTCTGAAATGACAAAGTTAACACGGGCTTAAAGAAAACTGCATTCGTACTGCTTATGGTGCACCAGTGGACGTAAATAAGTTGTGATGTTTTCGAAATAAATGGAAAAACTTTGCTTTTTAAGAAAATATACCGATGAAATTCAAGCTGTTGTGTTGCTACTATAGTTTGTGTTTCAACATTTGAGAAAAAAGTCGTTTATATTTTCTGTTGAGTGAGTGAGATGCATATACGTACGTAAAAAGTATCTTTCAGTACACCTATTTACATTTCTTCTGTTCAGATTCGTTTTCCTTTGTTGCGGCTCACCATGAGTTTCTAGCTTACTGTTATCTAGGAAAAGTAACAAAGAAACGAGGAAGGGGGTCTTTTCTTAATCCTTGTTTATAATAGAGCGCATATATTTTTATATCCAACGTATTCCAATTTTACCTGGCCCCTGTGAATTTCAAATGGTTTAAGTTTGGTTGATGTGCATGCGTTTGCTGTATACAATAAATGTTTCTTACAATATTATGATCTGCGTACAACCCCTAACCTTGTCTTGTGAATACTGCCGGAACCCTGGAAGGAAATGCAATTTCACACGGATTGTTAACCGAATCTCCTTTGTACCGTGATCTTGGTCCTATATGGATCTTGTGCTTTACCTTTTTTCTGTTGGAAAGCCGACATTCAAAAGAAACACATTTACATTTTTTTCTTCCTGGTCTTGTCAGAACAATACTGTAGGCCTAGGACGGACTTGAACTGCTGGTTCATTTGATCGTCATCATTCATGAAAAAATACATATTTTTGTACACGGGCTAAACTCAGCATGTTGCTAGTCTTGTACCACCAAACATGCACGTTTTGCTTTCATGCTTGGTTTGTAAATGCAGAGAATAACCGGAAAGGGGTTCATCAAACACTGAGGAAAGGGAATTACGGAACAGACGTAATGCGTCCTTGCCAGGGATGCACTATCATCAACATAGTTGCACTGAAGCATATATTATTGAGTGACGACGAGTTTTGTGTAGACACTGTAAATACGCGTTCTCAAGAAGATCCAGAAAAAGATATCTCTCTAGAAAATGAGGAAGAGTTGGAGAAGGGAAACAAATGCAATTTGTGCTAATCAGCGAAACGAAGTTGATGGTTTCTCTAGAGTAGAAGGGTTGATCACATTGCTTTCATGTCACGATACATGTTGAAGGCATGGCATAACAGAATTTCGTTTATACCATGACCAACGCCAGACATTGTTGTGCATGTCATGAAAGGAGTTACACATCATGTTCTATAAAAGCATTACAAAAAGTGAATTTGTTGTTACTCGTGTGCAACACTAAAACAATGAACAAGGACCAGTGTTCTTTTTTTGTAAAATCGATGTACAGTTGTAATGTAGCTTGTAAATGATTATTCAGCCGTTTAAACTCCTGTTTTCTTTCAATGTGCATTTCTCTTCTTTTTTTTTGTAGATCACTCGAGAAAGTGGAGGCGTGTGTACGATAGCGAGGAAGAAGGTGGGTGCGTGAGAAAGAAGAATGCAT
>JAQIXW010001237.1:0-20612 GCA_034700685.1 Willowsia buskii
AGGATGATACAGACTTTGATATTTTTCAAAATAATGCTTAATTTATATGCACGACGAGAAACACTTCATATATCATTTAATATGTCATAATAAAAAACAACATCGTAATCAGTGTGTGTACATACTTTAGAAAACGCATCGAATTTTAAGTTTTAGCATGCGTTCTGCTTAAGTATTTTGATGTCGATGTGTAGCCTTTAGGTCATCTTATTGCATGACTAGAGTAAGAAGAAGGTAATAAAGTAATAAGTATTTACTAAACGCAGAAAGGACTTTGACAGTAAGACAGTGTATCATAAATAATGTAGGCATTTCTATTCAAATAGTAATGAACGCTGCTGAAGAATTCTTTTGTTATGCACGACCCTATCTATGCAAATTCCACTTTACCACTACTTTACTATCTATCCTTTTCACTTGGCAGTAAAAAATATATGAAGCTTGCACACACTACACTCGACACAAGTCAGCACGCACAGAATATTAAAAACGCAACTCTTTAAAGGGCCATGATTGTCTCAGTTAAAAAAGTAATTACAGCAGGTTTATTATTCGTATTATTACAGTATGAACGTATCTGCCCCATTATAACATTGACGATGATAAGGCGTAAGCAATAATATTATCGTTGCTGTTCATTTCGTAATTTCATAAAGCACCACATAAGGCAGATTTACTTGCTACCATTTTTCTACATGTGAATCTACAATCTTGAAATATTTTTATATAGAAAAATCATATAGTGCTTGTACAATATTTTTCCAAAAAGTAATCCATGTCTTTAAATCCACTGATTTTCCTTGAAACTGCTACCACATAGTCCACTTGTTAAAAAGAGTAGATTTAAAGGCAAAAAGATACAAAAGTTTTGTTTTTCTTTAGTAGTTCGTTGTTTTTAAAAGTTCACTAAAGCTCATGTTAATCCTATAATAGCAGTGTTTTATATAAAGCTTTTGCTTCATGCTTGTGTACAAGAAGTAAAGATGACAGGCAGCTCAGTTCTCTCGACTCTCTTTCCGTCTCTTATTTGTGCCTCGTGTTATCTATGTGGCATGTCATGGCAAGGCACAAGCTAAAAAAAAGCATTTTTCTCTTCCAACAACTTTTGCTAAAATGTAATGTACGTAAAACAGACAGACAGGCATATATCTTCTTTATGTTTCATCTTCTCCGTGTTCGTCTTCTTTTTATTTCGTTTGTATAGCTTTTTAGCTTGTGATGATAGTTTGCATACCTCGTTGTCTTATTGCTTGCTTCTATGCGTGATATGCCTATCAAATTCTTTTCTGCGGCAGCAGCGTGATGTATGATGTAGGCAGTATTGTTGCTCACTGTATAGCCTCATTGATAAAAAACCCTGAAGCTATGCAGAATAACCGTAATTCTCGAGATAAATCTGGGATACCGTAAGCACAACTCAATTTTTTTAGTGAATCTGCTTACCACAGCAGCGGTGCACACATAAATTTTATATAGCAAATGTGTATCTGCATTTTACAGTTCTATATTCTGTATCATTTTTATTGCGTGCATTGCATGCTTGTCGAGATTAAAAAGAGTGCCAACGCCAACTTCACTTCCTAACATTGTGACGGATTTTTATTTTTCAACAAAATGCTTTGTTATGTCTTTCATTGTATTTTTGTTTGCATTTTTTACTCGCTGCGACAAACTGTCCAATTTAAACCTTAATATATGTTTAAAGCTGACGCTCTATAGACTACAGGCACACACATATTTCAAAGTTTAAAAAGCAGATGAATATCTTTCTAATTGAAGGGAGTGTTTTGTCTTTTTATGCTTGTTATCATTATTGCTACACCATGCCACAGCAATGTAATATTACGCAGTGAAAACGCGCTCTCGGTCAGTCAGAAAATTTAAAATACGTTAAGGAATTAGGAACACGTCCGCTTTATTACCGCTTCCTTTACCCAATTTGGCATCAAAATTTATGAAACCTTTGCCAGTTTAGTCTTAATACGTTTCAACACAACAGACATTGTTATCTCGTCGAAAAAATTTGAATTGAATTTTGTAAATTTCAAAAAGTTGCACATCATTCCCATACATATTGGGCATTGTTGGCAGAGCTTCTATTGTTGTTACTTTGTATGATGATGTTGTGGTTAGGAAGAATAAAGCGCTGAAAAAATATGACCTCAATTTCACGACTATCTTCTGTTGCTCTGTGTTATGGTTGATGGTGTTGGTACTTATTTTATACGACATTAGAATAACTTTACATGTAGCACATGATGATCATCATTATAATCATGAGGAAACATGATGCAGGAACGCATTTCGTAGACCTGTCTTTATTTTCTTAAATTGTATGCTGTAAAGTTGTACTTATGCTTAAAGCTTCAGAGTTTTTTGTTCGACTTGGCCTGGGGTGACCTATGCGTGCTTCTTCGTCTTGTTCACGACGCTGTGCCTATGTGATTTGATATCTGCTTAATCTCTCATTACCACCACAGAGTATTATATTCTTATCGTGATTTTACGATGAAGAAATTTTTTACCCCCTTTTGAAGGTACAGCGATGCCACAATTTTTAGGGTTTAGAAATTCTATGAATTTTTAAGTACGCCTGCTTTAGGGATATATTCCTTCACTGATTCATTCAAATGTTTTGTGTGTAACTTTGTCAGTTTATGCTTTGGCTAAATTTAAACTTTACAACGATTGTAATGCAATACCAAAAACCTTTTGTCAAACACAACATCAATCCTCTTTCATTGTGCCGCCAATATAATATTGAATTATACATGCCCTTCATCTTTTACCAATCTTAACAAAATCAATGGGCGTTTGCCAAGAGCGTTTTTCATCTCTTTTTGTTGCTGCTGCTTCTTGCGTAATCCAATACTTAAGCCGCACTGAAGACGAATTAAATTGATAAGCAAAGTCATACATGAAATGAGCATGAAAAAATCAAAGCGACTTCTTTGTTACTTTATTATTGAGATTAGTCATTATTGAAGACGATAAATGTTTAAAGGTTTGTTTCTGCATTTGCGCCTTTTCTGTTTGGGATTATGTAAGTAGATATAGTGCGTAAGTTCTCTGTGTGATGTTTGAAAATCAATGAGAAAACATTACGGATTTCTATTAAGATTTCGTTTAAGTCATTTAATCCAATATTATCATACCAGAGTGCCCCACCAATTTCGGTGCTGACTTAAGTTCCTTCTCGGGCAGCAGTTGATAGGATTCATCTTGAGCTTTTCTAGTACGTATGCTATGTTCCTGTTCTATTCGAAATAAATTGCATTAGCAAGGCATGTAACTACATTTGCTTCTCTTTCATTTTACCATGCAATCCAGTACAGCACTTGACGGCATGTAATTCAATTCAACAACACAAAATTCAATAGTAATTTGTTGTTCAGCTACCCATTGAATATTAGGCAGTGGCTTATATAGCAGCACATTATTCAGGTTGATACCGTACAAGGGCAATCCAAAATGTAGTCGTAAGAGATTGAAAGGAAGTTCTGAAGAAAAACACGTACAACGTAGGTGGTAGAGATTCTTGAAATAATAAATGTACGAGAAACGCTTAATATTGTGGATAAAACTACATGTGGCATTCTCCAAGAACAACGGTGTTTTGTATCGATTTATTTGGATAATGATGAAAAATAAGGTGAAATGGCAAAGTAGAACTATTATTTTCCATCGTCTCCCTTAATTTTATCGCCATGTTATGGGGAATCATAAAATTCTCATATTCATTATAAGTGGGCATTTCACCATCAAGTAAGTATACCAAGGCTAAGGCAAACAATTATTATTGCATTTACTTCGCATCATAAAACGTGTGAAAAATTACAGCTCTTTTCTCCATCAAACCAAACCAATCTATAATGTAGGTACATGTAGCTGCTAAATAGACACAAACAACAATACAATGGCTCTATATGTATTCGTTTGTTTACGTGAGCTAATGTGAACACTGAGGAGAGTGAAAGAGGTAAAATTTCCCGCAAGGAAAGAGAACGTTGTAGCAAACCTTTTTTTCCTTGGGTAATTTTTCAAGCTAATGGTCTGTGTGGCATGGATGGCATGAAGGAAAACTTGCTTATGGCGAACGAGCATGGAAAGAAAGTGGGAGTAGTGGGAATGTATATGTACCAAATGTGTATATTCGGAGTTGTAGAAAGGGAAAATAAATCCAGAAAAAAGTGTCTGGTGTGCTCGTTCAAGTTTATAAATATAGAGGATCATGTACGGTATATATGTATATATATGCCTGGCTCTTCCTCGTTTCTATACTGGTTTCTTTTTCGGTTGTTTACTGTAAAAGTTGCTGTTTATAAAGGAAAAGAAGGAAAAAAAGCATATAAGACTGAAAAACAGATTACTTCTACTACTACTTGACTATATCCTAAAATTGCCATTGTGCACACTGTGTGTGCAGTGGTTGTGAGTTGTGATGGTGTGGACGTGTATATATAAAACACTTGTTTCTCGTCGCATCGGTCGTCGTGAGTAGGTAATAACTTTTTTCTTTCTTGTTTGCCTGCATATCGCTCGGGCTCTTTCTACCAGAACTAAATAAATCTGTGGAAAAATTGTACCAAAAATGAATGAAACTTTTTATTCAATAAAGGGAAATATTATAGAATGAGATGTATTATGATAATTATATATGGGTAAATGTTCATATTTTAATCGCTACTAATCCAGGTATAGTAAAAAAATAAGTTTATTGTAGAACATAGTTAAGTTAGAGCTTTAGAAACAAAGTATACATAATACGCTGACTTTTTAAACGGAAATGAGATATCACTTTTGATGAACCTTGTAACATATAAATACTTGCGTTGCATAATGATAGATAATATATTAAAGCTAAGCTGGTTCCAAACAAAACAGACTCTCTGTGACATATGCGACAAGTCGTTGTAATAATCTCAGCAGTCTCATCTCATCATCCCATATCCTCGTGACAAAGCTATAAAGCTTCGTAATATGTAACGTGACATTGAGTGAATATTATCTCTATCTGTATGTCTGCCTGCATGCACGACACAATATCGCGACAGCAAGGGCATCACTCGTGTGTCTCTCTTTATCGTATTATTATGACCTACTATTATTAAGCTATCTACAGAGCAACACAGTAGTGGTAAGTAATTTGTTACGAAAGAATATTGCATATAGCATATATAATATTAGCACCTTATACAAAAGTACTATAGCATAGTGCGTGGCTATTTACATGAGTCAAGAGGAATTAGTATAATAAAAATGTCTTGTAATTTCAGAATAGATAGAGTTTCTCGCATTTCTCCTCAGAAAGAAAAAGGATTAGACAGATTTTTATGAAGAAACTTTTACGCGTTAAAATGTTGCCGTATGCTGCTGTTAGTGTTGTTGTTGGAATATCGGAGAGAGAACCTGAGAGAATAAAATGATGCATAAATAAGGGGAAATGAAGAGAACTTTCCGAGTATTTTAGGAGAGAACCAGGATTTGATGGAGGAGGGCGATATAATAATACAGGGAAGGGTTCTTTTGTGATGACGAAGCAGAGTGAAATATAAAGAAGTGAGAAAGGAGAGCATTTATATTTATAGCAGAATGAAAGAAGGAAACTGAAAAGGTTTTATAACAATATTGTTTATTCGGTTTCTCCGCTGTTGCTGTTGTGTAAAATATTATATTCGAGTAGTAGGTATGTTATTGTTATGAATGAGCGCTCTGTGAATTGCGTCTCGCCTCCCAGCCTGCAACGACTCACATTCAAACTTAAACCAAGCCACCTTACCATACTACCTACCACCACCAACTGTTTACTTTTCTTCCTGCTGGTACTTTTTATCATCTACAAGGTATCCCAGGTGTCAATTAAATTGCTTTTGTGTGTGTATTTTATGCCCCTTTTACTCAGCAGAGCACTGTAGTCCCCCTGGTATGTTCTGACATAAGATTACATGCACTCAAGTGATAAAAAAGGAGTAGGATAGCAGGAGAATGAAAAGCGAGTGAGTTGAGTAAGTGGAATGAATTAAGGTAATGGTGGTGGTAGTGGTTCTGCTGTAAAATGTTGCTGCTGCTATTATTGTATAGCTCTGTTGTTGTTCGTCGACGTAAGAAGAGGAGAAAAGTAGAATAAAATGCTTTATTGAATGTGCAATTATATATTGTATCTTCCCTCAGATGTGTTAGGTTCATAAGTATGTATGTCATGTATGCCCATTTGCTACTTCTTACAAATTAGTGCCAGAAAAGAATGGCATATGTTGACTATGATTTTGAGAAAAAACGACCACAACTTCTTCCCTTCATGAATTGTCTAGATTAATATGTGAACCAAACGATATTATTACTTTTGTTTCAGAAATTGACTAGCACATAATGATCTACAGACTAGTAAACGTAATGTGTGTACACAGAAATTAAAGAATTATCTGAGGTAATGTATGTGTACTTCTGTTTAGACTCATAATAATATCTGTATGTATGTAATGTTATTGTCTAATGTCTAGCTAATGGTAATATAATACACTTGCATAATATGTCAAATTGTGCATTGCACAACTCACCAGTGTCCATTCACTGGTCAAGGTAGACAAGGCAGTATTGATAATAATAATAATGTGGAATGGAATACTAGAGGAGAAGGGTAAATGATTATTACGTGGTGTGCTCGCTCCTTATTATTACAATTCTTGACTATAATAATACACTTGAATACTTTCCAGATATACTCAAGTATACACATTGAAATAATATAGGCTATTATTTTTACCTTTTATGCATGAGCCGCGTCTGGTGGCATTTCATATCGACAAAGTGAAGTAGTTTTCATAGAGGAGTAACAATAATCAAAATATTGATCTAAAATGCAAATGTTTATAATAATGCTTGTCATTTCGGGGCGTATTTTATATTAAGGGATAATAGCTACTGTCCAGGTCCCACATAACGTTTATATACCTTGCCACCAGCAACGTATGGAAGAATAAAAACGTTTTTATTGACATTTTGTAGATCGTCCTACAATAAATAGGCAGAAAGATTGACATATACATTTATGTAAAGTCTATATAAATACGTTAATTGGGTGGATAATTTTTACCATCAAAATATTATTGTCATGTTACGAGCTAGGTGGACTTATAAGCTTTATTCCAAGTTTTACAAGTTTTTGTTGTCATTATTCATTATACAGACATAAAAAATATTCATAATGTAGATACAAATAGAAAAAATAATTGTACGATTTGCTGGTAAAGATGTAATTTACAGAGGAGAGGCCTCTTTTCATTATTATTTGTGTTTTATGCGTACCTATATCAATAAGAAGATGGTAGAATGTAATTATTACATATCTTGGTGCATTATATTGTCAGAGAATTATGATTATTATTGCCTACATACCAAACAATGTGTAATATGTAGGTTTGAATACACATTTACAAAATAGCGTTGCTCTTTTTGCTGCTTTAGACGGGTTGGGCTGTTGTTGGGTTATTTAAATATATTATTATAGCTTACGATATTATAATATTATGTTACTGTACTGAAGCAGTTCATTCTTATCCGGTTGCGGATTTTTAGTCAAATTCAGGATTTTTAACCATTTTTTGTACATAAAAGTTTGTAAAAAGGCATTAAGTTTCGAATATTAAGTTTAAATTAAGGAATGCATTGATTTGTTTTTATAGACTGAGAAGTTCATAATGATAGCTGATTATACATTAAAACTGACTTGTGTTTTTATGGTCTCGTTGTTAAAGCCTCGGTATGCATAAATAATATACAATTACAAAAATATCGCGTTTTTAGGAAACGGATGAAGAATCAATAATATGCGCGTGGTAAAAACTTGTCTGTCTCTTGAGTTCGCATTAAATGTAAACATGTAGTCGATTGCTTTTTAATACAATTTCAGCAAAAAAAGTTGATAATTAGGAGTTTTAATTAAGGAATTTAAGAAGAATGAATAATTATGTGCATGTGAAATAATAAGGTAATTAATCTTCCGCGACGTTCGCCCGAAGGAAAAAAAAGAAAGGTAAATGATGAACCACACAATTATCTTTACCCTTTTTTCATTTAAAAATCGCATAATTTATAGTATGTGTGCCACACTCGTATGCACGTACCAATTGAAAATTTAAATAAGGTAAATTAATGTTGTCGCTGTGTGTCAATTCGTTGCGCTTGATGTATTGAGCATCAATAAAATTGTATGTAAAAATTATCACAAATCATTCGTTGAAATGCATAACTCTGCATACCGCTAAATTGAAATCTAAGTGTAAATAAAACGATCGAATTAAAATATTATTGTAGCGCAATGTGAGTAACGATATATCTATGTAATTAATTACCTTCGAATAAGTAATTATTTCCTAATTAATATGATAATGTGAATGTATTATATATACATATAAAATATATATTGCAATGTATTGAAAGTGGACTATGAATTACAATTATTGATTGTACAAACAATGGTAAGAAGAAAAAGAAGGAAAAAAGTAATGATAATAAAAAAAGATATGAAACGTTTTGCGCGATTAAACAAAAAAGAAAATCTGTCGTGTTGTTGTTTATGGATTTTACTACCTTGCATAGTTGCATACCTCATATTCAATGGTTAAATATTTTTAATGAACCTACAATGATCATATTATTATTTTACTGTGTTTGCATCACGCATCAATGATCTCATCATTTTTATTTTGGTCGATGTTTATATCCTATCTATTTTAGGTCGGATTCCTTTACCGCTTCGCATGCATGTAATCTGTGCTAGAGAGTTAAGCACTTTTTCATTCACACACTTCACGTGATATTATATTATTTTATACATTCCACGAGCGACAGATAGACAGAATCAAATGCATAACGTTTAAAAGAGCGCAGTTTGTACACGATTGAATGCTTCTGCCTATTTTTTTAAGGAAAAAAAACATGCTAGTACGATCACCAAAGCATTTTTGCCCAAGAGTAGCAGCTAAAAGAGATTATTGACGATGAGTTTATATACAATGTTCTCTTCGCTCATCATCGTCTTCATCATAATTTGTATTCACCTTTTTATGAATAGCATACAAATCAAAATCAAGCTATAAACATATACAACTCAAATGAAAACGTATCGCATCATCATATTATAAAATCATCATAGTAAACATCGCAGGAAATATGTGAAGGCATCCGTCCGTACGTTTGTGTGCTCAAAGATTCCTTTGGTTTCAAAGAGATATTATTATATTGCTTGAGAATATAGTAGTCAGTGACTCTGTGGGTCTGAATATATTGAATGAAACTTGTTGTGTGTAGATTGTGGATCCTCTCTGCCAGCGCTATGTAACTTCACACACATACTATTATATGTGTTTTGCCTTCAACCACCTACTGGCCTGAACCACAAATCTTTCAGTTCATATTGCCGACATCATTAACCTCATGCTGCTAGTAATCACGCATCCTCTTCTTGACTTGAGTTGAGATGCGGGCGTATATCTTCCTTCTCCTCTCTGTATTCTTGGTTGTGAGTTGTGACTTGTAATGTATTAAGAAGGATCTTAGGGGAAAACGAGCAAATGTGTGCAGGCATTGATGTACCAATTTGAGCATTAGCAAGAACAACAGAGACTTTTAGAAGATGTCCTAATTACCAAAGCTTTTAACAACGAATCGTCTCAACTATATCATGATGGAGGACCGTAATGGAATGTGCAACTTGTTTATGTCCCAGAAACCATAATTTCAGGAGAATTTAATTAATTCGTTAGAAAATTTTGGTATTTTTGAAAAGGAAGCAGGGAACGTCATCAATCTCCAATACATTTTTATCTGAAAGGGCATGGCCCCTTGAGTATCTACAAAAAATTGTACCATTTGTCGTGCTGTCGTGCAACAGCAAATACAATACAATCAAAATTACCACATGCCACTCATCGCCAGCAGCAATTGTGAATATCACATCCCTAAGCATAAAATACAAAATAAAGAAAAGTCTTATACTCTCTCTGAATTAAAGAAGACGAAAAGTCTGGTTGAAAGAAGTGGTATCTCCATATTAGGAATCTTTTCATTTGAATACAAAAGACAACAGTACTTCCCTTTTGTATCTTATGTGTATAAGATTTGATGCTTGATGAAATTATTAATAGGTAGAATATGACTACACCAGATATTTGTCTATATGCGCTTGCTTTGATTGTTGTACGCTAAATGTGAACTCACCATCAAAGTTCCTTGTCTTGCAATAACTTTGCATTTTCATAAAGTGACAACTAAAAGTGTAGATATAAAGTAGACATTTCTATTGCAGGGAGGAGTTCTTATAAAGATTATGTAAATAGCTAATCACTAAACACAATGGAATTATGGACTACGTTGAATATTACGGTTTCTTCATGCAATGTGAAACGTGATTACTCAGGGTGCTGGTAGGAAGGAAGAATTTTAAAAAAACATGGACAAAAAACTGATAAATAATCATGAAAGGAGGTGTGCATTTTAAAGATTTCAGAATTGCTTTTGTTCGATAATCATTTGCATACAAAGGACATTATGAGGTAATTACTATGTATTTTTCATGGTTGTGGGAAGACCTTTTCACAAATTACTTTGACAAAACTTTTCACATTCAAGACTCCGTAATAGAAATTACAAATCAATATTCAATTCTACATAAGTAAAATTTTACATAGAATTTGATATTTAAAAATCGAATTGTTTCGAGTTCTAGGCTTTTTCACAAAGCCAATAGAATAATATGCTGTTTCACATAACATGTTTCAAGTCCGTTTTGCAATTAATTGTCCGTTCCGACCACCTACTACAAGAAAGTTTTGTGCATATCAACATGCATATTTGCTTTTATGATTTATGAAAAAATGAGCATTGCGGAAGGTTGTATAATATGCAATAGGTTTTAGAATAGTATCCAGTCTAACCACAATTCTATACTTATTCCATGCCACATCTCACTATTTTTTATACAGAACACGGAGCAGTCTTCCTCGATAAATTATTAGAGCACACGACCAACTCGTCGACTACACCGCATGGCTAACGTATGTGCAGTGTACGCTTACACCATGCGGACAAAAAAAACTGACAACACTCACACTCCATAGCTGACATCCTAATTTGTAGTTAATAACATCAAGCCCTTCTTTTCCATTACTACTACTCGTGTATAAGCGTTACAAACTCATTTAAATGAAAGACATCTAAATTATCTTAAGATAGTTCTCAAACTAATTTAACTATCACAAGCTAACAATATTTGCAGTTCGTGTTCACCTTTTCCTTTCCACATTTTAAACTCCGTCTGCTCTGGCAGAATTACATCCGCACATTACATGGTAGATATTTTTATGTGATTCCTGTTTCTGTGATTGCATGTCGTATGTCTTGAACCAGCAGCTTTCTAATTCTTTCCAACCCGGTTGGTCTGAAAATCTGCTCTTTCCACGATATGAGCTCAATGTATAGCTGAACAATACATCATATTATGAAAGGAAACGATGCAGTATATTGTTGTGAACATTATATTATTGAATTCTGTGTACCTTTTAAGTGGATGTATATGGTGGAACGGTTTATAAATGACTCCTGCCACCAACCCTGTCTTTTCGCTGAATGGATGGAACAAATTCCCATATCTGAATCTGACACGGCTCTCGTTCCTTCTGCCTCATTTCCCCCTTCATTCATCCCTGCCTTTTCATAACTCATATCATCATCTCTTCCTTACATTGGCTCCTAAAAATAACGCTGATTCTTTTTTGAATACACTCAAGTACATAAGTACATACACAAAAGCTTGCTATTACACTTAAAATCCAGATTAATATTTTTCAAATTTCGGTCCTCTTGCTTGATGATCCAAATGATATTTACGATAATAGTCGTATTAATGATATCGATGTCTTGTTTTTCACATGTAACTCTCCAATATATATTGTTACACAACTTTTCTTTAATTGATCTGAGCAAAACGTTCGCAGTTTATTTGATTCCGTTGTAAAATAGTCAAAACTGTTTATAAACGTTTCATTTAGCTCATTATTTTAGCAGTTTTTCAAACGTTTCAGATAATTTATGAACTTTGGCTTGGACGGACAAGAGAAACTTGTGTAAATACTCACAAACTTATAAGTTCTAATTATTTTTTTTACAATTTACTTTACTAAATTTATGTCAAAATATAAACAGGGAAACTTTGCCAAGTAAAACAAGACCGATTCACGACGATTTGAGAGCACTTGTAAAGTATTAATTCTCTTATGTTTGCAGGATTTAAGCCTTTTGAGGAGATGTCTAAGAATACGGTAATACCAACTGTATTTAATTTATGAAAGATATTTGTAATTGATTAATACGTCAGAAAATATTCTAGAAACGGTTATTACGCTAATCTGTAAAACTAAAAAATTCAAATTCTTACTCATTCTACCATTATCTATGAAAACAACCACAGCCATTCGTCCAATGGTTTATAAAAACACATGATCTGCTTATTTATTTGCATTATGTATGATTAAACTTGGTCAAAAACATGTTTTGGGTTGCTACTACTGGGAAAAGATTCGATTATAATGATAGTTTTCAGTACACTGGCGTTTTCAAGTCATACTTTTTGCAATGCTAACTATATGCTTTACTATAGTATATTTATGTTATCTACTGCCTGTTGGACACAAAACTTTTATGGAGATTCTTGTATTAATTTGTCAGTAAACATTTTTTAGTCTCTTCAGATCAAGAAATATGTAGAGAAATTAGTTCGGTGTGGAAGAAAAACGTTTTTGCGATCATAACTAAACGAAATACTGAGACTAACAACAATGCACATTTTCACGTTATGAAAACTTTTGCGCAAACGAACTCACGTTACTTTTATTTTATTTTATCATACTATCCTACTGATATTTTAATTACGCATATATCAACAATCAAAGTAAAAAATTTCACATAGAGCTGTTCATAAATGGTAACATCCCTCGGTTCAGTACAACTAAAAAATTCATTTCATTGGCAGCTAGAAACAAACTCGATCAAAAAAATAATCGGTAAACAAATTAGAACTCAACTATCAATTATTAGAACTCAATCAAAACTAAACTTATCTAAAAGCTATTGAATAAGCTATATAAGCTAATTGAATGTTTATCTAAAAATAAATAATATACAACAAAAATTGTAATGTGTGCAACAAAATTTAGTTATAATTTATTCTTCTATTACATTTTTCAAACACTACTGTGAGCCTGTGCCAAAAGTTTATTTTGAAGCAAATTTCATTGAACGACATCTTTCGTCTTTTTTTATTCATTTGTAAGCGTAAAATATTTTATCTTTGATAAGCAATCCAAAAGGGTTCTTTTAGATTATTTTTTTCATAACATCTAATAAAATATGCATCATAGAATGTGATTCATGTCATTTCATATCAGAACAAGTGGATAGTTAAGTCTTTGCTTCAATACGCTTACCGGAGCAGAATCTAATTTAACAAGATGACGCTACGCGATGATGTTTGAATGAGTGGCAGTTGAATACATATGCATTTTATGTATATATATATTTGATGATAACAAAATTGAGATATTTATTCAACAAACATGCTGAGAGAACTGTGAGTACGAAATTCTACCGCAGTGCAGTACTGACAGTACTTCCCCGTATAGTCCAAAGTCGGGGACTAGGGGTTCTTTTCCATAAAGAAAATATTATGTATGCTCACGTTGGAAAGATATTTCGTTTCCCTTTACACATATTACGCTCTCCAAGTCTGTTTCATATAATAGGAAAACTACACAAGACACATCTTTGTTCCATGAAAATTCATTTCAGTTGAGATTACATTTACTGCGCGCTCCTCACTCTCAGAAAATGAGGAATCCAAGAGTGGAAGAAAACTGGGGGAGCGGAGGGTAGAGAAGAAAATCCTTTGCAACCAACCCAACTGCCTTTTTACAATATCAACGAGTAGTAAGCATTCCACTCTTACTTTTCCAACTTTAACTTACATACATGTATCGCAAAAGAGCTTGGAGCAGAAGCGATTTTCATTTTTTGTAAAGTTATCATATCATACTGTGGAATTTAAATTTATTTTGTAAATGTATAAGAATTTTTTGTCTATTGATACGCTATTGAAACTCGTTTTTGTTGCTTTTTTACAGCCCAAAACACCTGAAGATAAATGATCATTTAAAAAAATAGCTTATTTGTCAGACAACTTCCCGAATTATGGGAAACTTGCATACGAGCTCTGATTCTGGGAAAGGGTATCTACCTTAAACCTTATTAATGAGAGTTACTCAATCATTTATATCTCTTCGCGCGTGGAAAATAAACGTATAGAAATTATAACCAAACAAATGTTTGTGCAATAACAACGCAAGGAAACCCCTTATGCACTATGTATACTAGTACGATTCAAAAAGGTATATTCATGCAGTGTAGTTATATGTTTACCTGTTTTAAACGTACCACGTACCTATACTCCTATTTCCTCAAAACACGACATGCGCCTACACAATATTTCTTTATTGATTTTCTGTGGCTCGTTTCTGAAAGACTTTGGAATATGTATACCATACATAATGTATATTTAGGTAATATGTGGTGCTGACATGATATGAGAGCAAACCAAATGCCAAATATGCGGTGGAAAATAATATTAAGTATCAAGTCGAAAGCTCTGTACATTGATGCATGTATTACTTTGCGTATCACAAGTATGAAAAAGTTATACCCTTACTCCTATATACTTCCATACACAATTTCATACGTTTCCGATTTCATTCCAAAGTCATTCCCTGCAGGATTCCTTTCACCTAAAACACTATTCTTACAAAATGAAAGCCTTTTCTTTTCCTCTTTCATCGCACAACACATTAAGAATATTACACTAGCCAAATACAACAACGATACCTACAGCGTCCACAATGTATAGCTGTATAAGTAAAAGCAGCAGTAAAATCATGTTGTGAATTGAGCTTGTACTGGGAAATGTGTAGGGCCTCGCTTTCGTGAAACGTTCTATGGAAAGAGAAGCCTAGGGAATGGTCTGCTAGCTCAGGGCTTTGTTGTCTATTGATTTTCTGGTTGGAACACAAGTAAAAGGGAGAATAACGACGATTCTACTGTCGACAAAATGAAAAAGCTTTTAGAGCTCAAGTTTTGATCGTGGGTAGACAGTAATAGCACACGCAGTGTTCACGTTCCCCAAGAATCGTTGGCAGCAGTATTTTTTCATGTGTTTCGTGAGTACGGTTCTATATTAACTGTACTCTGAACTACATGAAAGTTTAACACATATGCGTATAGTGAGCTGAGTAACTTTACTTTCGTTCCACTGCTTTTCGTAAAAACGAAATCAAAGTTTGAAAAATTTATGAAGGGAAAATGTTTTCGTCATCCTCTTTGCCATAATGGGGCTTGTTGCGGACGACTTTTAATTATTATTTAATTATAGATAAAAGCTGAGTCCTTCGGTACCATTCGGACCTAAAAAATTATTTTATTAGTTCAATTCAGGCCCTTTCTTAAATTTACTACAAGCAAGCTCTCACGACCACTGAATATCTAACAATTTATTTATCAGTAAGAACTTCTGAATTAACTAATTTATGTATTTTTACAATTTAGAAGTATACTGGGAAATATTTTCAGGGACTTGAAAACAATGATGACCATAGAATAGACTTAAAAAAGATTTTCAGACTTGACTTGAAAAAGACTTGTTTTAACAAATATGTTGTTACCATTTACAAGCCCACAATTTCGCATCAATAAATTACATAATTTTGAAGCCTATTAAATAGGGAAAATCTAAAAATCCACATTTATAGTGACAAACAATATTAATCTAGAAACGTAAGCATGTAAAAAACGGACAATAGGTAGTAGGCAGCGAAAAAAATTGAGTACTTTTGTCCATCAACGTTCTGTAGTTCTGGATCCACCATATTTCATCGACATTTAATTTTTCCCAAAAGTACAGCAAAAGCTGTTTTCCTTTAATTCTTCCAGCAGGGATCCTCAATCTTAGGAGAAGGTTTGCCCGGAAAAAAATTCCTTTCTTAACAGACCAACCTATCCAACAACGTAATTACAGCAGCAGGGCAGTTTGTAACAAGAAGACATGCTGGAGGGTATGAAAAAGAAGAAAGAGGACCTACCCTTCTCACATAACCAGACCATCCGTGAAGAAAAGATTTTTTTTCTTCAAGTCAGACACAACTTCTTCGTCTTTATACACACAAGACAGAAAATATGCATAGTAGACACACATCTCTCATCATTAACAAATGTAACAAGTTAAAAAGAAGAAGAAAAAATTCTTGACATGGCGAGGATTGTAATAATAATAACAAAACGCATTAAAAAAGTTTTGTTCTCCTTCCACACAACATCATCACCACCACGAGAAAAACTCTCTCAAACAAAACTTCTTACAATCCCAGCTTGTTCGATTCCAGTTTTTTTCTCCATCTTCCCCTCTCTCGCATTTTGAAAGCATTTGAAGACAAGTTGGCTGCCTGCTATCAGATCGTGGAGGAATTACAAAACATGAAAAGTTACTTTCAATCTTTCACACACTTACTCATGCATCCCATTCATTACGTTTATTATCACTCCAGAATCTAATAGAATCATAATAATAGTGTAAGTAAACTTATTTTTATTCTGCTAATAATGTACCCACCTTTCTGTCCATCAATCGCGAACACAATAAAAATGAAGAAAATATTTCTTGTGTTGTAAGTACATCACTCTGTTAGTACATTCAGGAAAAGTCAATTATAAAAATCCGCTCTAATAAATTTAGCATTGAATAAGTCTATAAACTAGATTTATGTGTAGGGTAAAATTTTAATTGGATAGTCCAGCCTAATTAACACTATGATAGTTAATGATACACGTTGTTTGATGTACACACTAAAACCTTTCCAGTTTTTTAAAGCATTTCCTTTTTAAAGCACCTAAAGTATTGAAAAAAACATTGCCGCAACATATTTCATATGATATGATTGACTAAGTAAAAAAAAATACAAACGTGACACAACAAAAGTAATAATAATAAGTAATAAGTTTTAAAAGTTGCGGCTTCAAAAAGTAATGAAATAAGCAACATGTTTTCCGCATTTAATCGTCAGAAATCATCCATAATATGGGATCCAACTGATTGGAAATTTGCTTCAGCGTTGCTTTCAACTTTCAGCTGCTTTAAGTAAGTATGTTATAAAAGTCTAAATAGCGAAAGAAACCGCTTACATTATTATTACATAGCTTTATTTTTCAGGGAGAATATCACGGATCCAAATTCTGATTCCTAAAGCTGTTGCGTATGATAGTAAAAAGGATTTTGTATTCGTGAGAAATAACACAATGGGTTGTTCAAGCCGTTTCTCTCGTCATTTTATCGTTCATTATGACTAAGACTGTACAGTATATGTAAGTAGGCATATCTCTCTCTGTCATCTTTCTTACCTACAGCACGACATGGAATATTCGTGATGATGATAATTGTGAAGTCTGCCTTATTGTTGAGTTTTTGATGTATTGTTATTGCATGAAAATATTTCATTAAAGGAAGGTCATGAGAAAGTATACACAAGCTGCAACCTGGCACGCAGAATCTTGCTCGCCCACTACTAGCTCACAGTTTTTGTTTGTATGACTGTGTTTGATATCAAGCTGTTTAATTTTCCTCAAACTTTTTTTCTTGAATGTGATTTATTGTGTGCGTCATTTGAAGGCTTAGCAAAATGATTAAAAAAAGGGTACACCAGGAATTGAAATTAATACTATGATAACATTATAATGCTTTTAATTAGCCATACTCTACACATAGTAAAGTGTTTCTTATCCTTCGTATGATAATTTAGAAGTTTAAGTTTTGAACCAAATTTCAGTATCTGCATAAAATCATGCATACGAAGCTAGTTTAAAGCATACATATTTACCCTGACTATTATATTGTCAGGCGAAAATTATATTTCAAACCAAACAAGCTTCATTTCACAGTTTAAATGACTTGAACACGCAAATATTTTTTATTCAAACGAAACAGGGTGAAAATCAACCTCATGGCCAGTTCATATTTTAAAAGCCTCAAAATAATAGCTCACAACAACAAAATAACATGTCGTAAGCAGCAGCTAACAGCACAAAACTTTTCTTCTCTCTCCCAATTACACTTGCCAATATGATATGTGTATAGTTTATGGTGTCTGATAACGAAAAAAAAAATTGCCGCTAATGGTAGTCTTTTATAATAGTGTTATTTTCTAAATGATTACAAAGGGACCATTACGCATAGTATATAAAAGCGTATATGTACACGTAAACACCTCTTGTGCTAAGCAAAAGGCGTACATGTTGGCTGATAGAATTTTAGGAGAGTTCACGTTTTGTCAACTTTTTTTTCTCTACTACAAAAGCATAGCTTTACTAAGAACATAGAAGCAATCGAATCTCTTGTTACACAAAATTTCTTCACAGAAGCTAGAGAAATAAAGACCACGCAAAATACATATCAAGAAGAACAATTCGACTTGTACAACTGAAGGCATAGCATAAAAAATGTGAAAAAATACGCGTCGTAGAGAGAAGCTTTTCGGTTCGTTGCACGCCTAGATCATCGTTGTTCCTCGTCGCTACAATGTCCTAGCTGTCGACGTTTCTCCTCACGAGAAAAAAAGACGCTTCAAAGGCTGCTCTTGTACAAAAAAAAGTTCTATATGAGTTAAGAAACATGGTTTGTGAACACAAGAAAACGCGATCCGACACAGAAAAAGAATACTTTAACTTCAGCATCGCATTGCTTGCTCATGTTCGCTAAGTAGTGTAGCTATCACCTAATCATCATCATCGTCTTGTCGTTTACTTCTCTCGTCATCATCAAGCAACATCGCATTCGTGGCTTCAATAACATCTCAGACAAAAACTTCAAACGATACAGATAATATTTCGCTTTTCTTTGAACAATTCTTTGTCGTGAAAAAAGGCATGCAATAACTCGTTACGTCGCTCTCTTTCATTTTCCACCGGTACATCAACATACATACTCATCATCATTCTCCTTTCTCTTCAATATCTTGATCATTTATCACTTTACTATTATATCGCTTTTTGACAGGAATATTTTAAAGAACACTTTAAAACCGCGGATAAATGAACGCATGACATGGTGCGCATAGGTAATAGTAATAATGGTATTTGATATGACTTTACAACTTTACAACAGGAAAAATAGAGAGATGAGAGAGAAGTAATCAAAACGGAGGAAGACGGAAAGATGCAATAATAGTTTGGTAATATATTCTCTACTCATCCTTGTTTGAATTTTCCAATTTCACTAACAATGCTATATTATATGTAAAGATAACAGCAGCGCTGTCGCTTCTACTGTCGTTCCAAAGTTTTGCCAGATGAATAGCCATAAAAATATTATGCTGTTCTGTTCGCAGCTAGCAGACATACTCATTATTATGCAGGCAAACATCCCCTTTGTGAACGAAGGAGAATAAATTTTAAATTCAAATTTCTTGTGAAGACGGCGATGAACTAAAAATGCGTGACTTGGAACGCTTGGAAATGCTAGGGAAGCTGTGTTTCTCGTCCGTTATTTAATGATCCATGATGCATGTGCTTTTATCTATATGTGTTGGATGATCTACTATTTCTTATTATTTAAATTTTACTTTATATTATGCTTATGCTTAGACGAAAAACAGAAAATCGTTGGAATTAATTACTTTCTGGCAAATAAACTAAGGAGATTGCTACCCAAAAATTTTCCATCATAAATCTGACATACGAATACTTTTAAAGCATACTTTTGTTCTCTAAATTGTTGTTGTTAATACGCTGAAAAAATAGAACATGGTCAAAATCACGTTATTTTCTACGTAATTTTTCCACTATCAAAGTCACTCCAACAACACATTTACAGCGCGAGAAGTATCGTTCGCATCATTGCATCCTCATTTTAACCCGACATGGATATAGCTCGACACACAACTGGATCTGGTGTCAGAGCCGTGAAACTAAGATTACGAAGGGGATAACTTACCAAGCTGGTTTTGCAGGAGAAGAATGAGTGAACCGTACCCCTGAGAAACTCCTCTTCTTTTCCCCACCCACCAGTTGGAAAAAACTTGTGCAGCCATCTTACCTTTCTTTGAGAGAAGTTGAGCTTCTCCTGAAAGCATATAGAGGTTTCTCTACTCACGCTGATAATGAGAAAAAGTGAAAGATATTTCATCTGTCGAAAGCTATAGGTATATGCATACATATACCATACATTCCATTCCATTCGTCCGGTAAGCTTTTCTGTATATTACGTAGCAGTGCGTAAATACACTTATAATGCGTAAGCATGTATCATTTTATGGTAGTAGTTTATAACTACCAACGTGCTAGGTATCATCGTACAACATGATGAGCATGATATACATATATGAGATACGCACAGAACATGGAGGAAATGAAACTAAAATATATTCTTGTGAGTATTGAAACTTTATTTATTTTTCACATACCGAAATAAATATTATGTAGATTATAATTAAGGATAAGCTGTCTGCGCTGTAGTCTTTTTAATGTAA
>JAQIXW010001238.1:0-20600 GCA_034700685.1 Willowsia buskii
CACATACATACACACACACACACACACACACACACACACACCGACAACTATATGCCTACCACATCAATTTCTTCATCCTCTCCATCACTAGGATCACTGCACAAGTCAATGAGCATTTGCTCTCCGTCGTTTACTGCAGGTGCCACCGTGATCGCTCTATTTCCCTCCGTCTTAATAAGTGGATGTCTGTCATCGAACAAAAGGTTAACAGATCCAACTGAACTAAAGATTTTCGTATGCATCTCCGTGAATCTGTACAATGGTACATATTTGGGGGGTTTCATGCGTGGAATAGGGAGATTGACATCAGGAACTTTATCTTGCCAATGTTTCATCGCGTAGTCGCTCAACGCTGATTTAAATTTACCAGTGGGCTTGATTTTCAAAAGCTCAAGTAACTTTGTGGGGTTGGTCCCTAAAACATTCCATATGTCCCTGAAAAAAGTAACAAGCTTTATTAAACCGAACTCACAAACACACACACACACACACACACACACACACACACATACATACAAAAGATCACAAGAAATACACTAATATCAAACAACTCCAGCACACTGTAAAAAATAATAACAATATATATGTGAAATGTGTACCTTGTAAATGGTAGTAAAAATGGCAAAGCTTCCAAAACCTGATCCAATAGCTGTAGACTAGTTTTCTCAGGGTGTTCCTGATTACATGCCATAACTTCATTTGGATAATCGAACCTTAACTTAATTAAGGTGGACAAAAACTTGGTAATGTCAAAAGTCATTCTTGAGGCTTCAAAATGATCTGATTCATCAACTATATCACCATACATAGTTTCAAATAACTTCACGCTCACATCGAACTTCTCCAGTACACGAATCGTTCGGTTATGATTCTCTAATGCTTGGTTAACTGACGAGGCAAGTCCTCGTGCATCTTGCAATTGTTTTTGCATTAGCTTCAACAATTCGTTTAGCTCTTTCAATTGATATTTGTTTTGCGTGTGCACTTCTTTGTAAACCTCTTCATAGTGGTGTAGCACCAAATTACCCATTATGTACTTCCTAGCTCTATTCTTAATATAAACAAGATCCATTCTACCCATTTTGTTGCTTCTAATTTTAGTTTGCTTTAAAAAGTTGGTGTGTCAGAGTCGACGACTGACGATTAAATAAATTTTATGATACTAAATGCAATGCGATGTGGAAGAATTAAAGTAAATCACAAGACCGTTTTTAAAATGGTTTAAAATATCAGTGTTTTATTTACAATTTTTGTGGCATACTTGAAAAAAGCTTCAATCTTATTTTCATTACATTTAACATCATAGTAAAAGCTATTTACAATACGTGCAAGAGAAACTCCTCTTGCTCGTTTAAAGCAAAAGAATATACAGTATTTTCCACAGCTTATCGCTGATGGACTTTGTAATGGCTTATCGTTAAATTTATATACAGATACTTTGATTGGTAATGATATTTTGTAGTAATCAAGTGATTTTCCAAAGGAATCACAAGCATCTACATAATATAGGGAATTGACATTACGGATGTACATGGCTACCCAATGGAAGCCACCGCTATTTTGTGTGCCTATGTTACATATTATGACAGTAATAGGTTTATTAAAATTAACTAAGTGAAACTGATCCTTAGCAATAACATAATAGTTCAAAGTTTGTTTTTTCCTTTTCAGTAACACGTGAAGGTATCGTCTTATTGTATCATCATCCATTATATAGCAAACTCTGATTGAACACTTCCTTGTGAATCAATGCTAACTAATCCCTGAAACTGTCCATAAACAAGGCAATGCAAACTATTTACAGTAGCTTCTCGAAAGCGTATCTCTATTTTTATAGATCCTGTACGGTCCATATTAAACCTGTTTCCAAAATTGCTATCTTGCAAGTTAAAAACAAGGAAGAAATTACCATTTTTATAATCATCTCTACTTATATCATTCCCAAAGTCTGGGTTATTCAACAGAGAAAAGAGGGTGTGATACCCAAGTAAATACTTGTTTCCTTGAATGTCGATATCCAAGTTTCTGAATAAAATCACTTCATTATCAATGCTTATTTGTATTGATGAAAGTCCAAAGTCGCGGAAATTAAATGGTTGTTTATGAAAGCACCCAGAATAAGCCAGACTATCCAGTAAAGTCACAACTACTATCTCTGGTAAATTTCCACTAAAAACATTTTCTTGGGTAAAGTTCAAAGCTCCTTGGGTTATGGCATAGGACTTTAGATTGGCTGAACGAATTGGATAGAGAGCTTTTTTTCCAGCTTGAAGTAACTTTTGATGAGATCCAAGAATGTCTGGATGAGGAACCACCTTTTTGACATAGAAAATACATTCTTCAAACTCAATTTTGTATGGAAATGTAGTCACAGTGGGTGCGATGGCATTCCCCTCCAAGATGAACTGGTCATTGTTCCTTCGCATGCGTAGTTTTATATCCACGTTATTAGGAATGAAACGGTTTTGTTGAAAGAGAGCCTCAACAGGACGACCAATCAGTTCAAAGCTTTTTGATAATGAGCATATTTTTGCACGATCTTGAAATCCTTTATTTGCATTCGAAAAATCGTCTGGTTTGGTATCTTTGCAAAAGAGTCCTTGAGTTAAATAATTTTCTTTTGCAGACTTTCCTGCGGAAAGGTTGTATTGAATGTATGATTTTAAACCGTAAAGAGTGGGAGTTTGAGAGACAAGCACGCCATTCAAAAACAAATCTAAAGAGTCAAAAAGACTGTGAATAGTAAAGTTTGTAGGAGCAACAACATCTGAAGAGTCCAGATTCCTGCCATCCTGCTTTAGAATTTTTAGACGAATGTACAGAAAGGAGCGTTGAAGGTCGGAATAATGCAAAAAATCTTTTGATAAATTGTACTCCAACGGTACAGACTTTTCTGTTATGGAGTATGTTGAAAACACTGCTTGATAAAATGAAGAGACAACTGAAATATCAGTGGGTGGTAATGAAAATAAATCCAACTGGGAATTAATCAGTGGCGTTGAGCCAGTTATCACTTGAGACTTATCCATTATGTACGTCTGCTACGTCGTTTGCACTTGCGTTTTCCTTTACCAACCAAAGGTTTTTTGCGTTTATTTGATTTCTTTGATACCTTCCGTCGTTTTCCTCCTCCTGTAACTGTCTTCTTACGACTGACTCTTTTACGTTTTCCTCCAACTAAAATTTTCTTTCTTTTAAATGTTCTCTTTCTTTTGGTGATGGTAACTGCTTGTTTGTTTAACGGAAACAAGTAATCGCCTCCTGAAGGTGCTAATCCTGCCGAACCAGTTGGTGCTCCACTGCCAAATAACTGGCTTGTGTCTTTTGATTGATTCATTTTATCCAAGTAGCAAACTTTATCGTCACAAGTAACGTCTCTCATAACTGTACTTGTCGAAATATTAAAACACAAACAGTAGGGGAGTCTGTTGGAGGTATGACTTCTCCAGATTCATCTAAGATACTAACGTTCATGCTCAATATATCCACAGATGTAACAGGCAGAAAAACAAGTGGGCTAAAAATTGCATTTGTGGTTTGCTTTAAAACGTTCTGATAACGATTCAAAATTCTTAAAATGGGCAAAGCCTTAGATCCATAGAACTGTGGTTCAATAATGTTGGAGGTGACAATTATTGTGTGAGAAAGTTTGGACTTCTTTGGTGGTGGCTGATCACGTGGGTCTAAAATGCCAAAAGGAATTGAGAATGTATTTTCAGGTGCTGTAATTATATAGTCTTCTGGCAAAGAAAAGTACTTGTTTATATCAGCACCTAGGTATATATTGACGTGTGGGGTTTTTATGTAGAATAACAACGTCGGGTTATAATAATCAGTTTTAGAATCAATCCAAGCATTTACGCTTATTTTAAGAGTGTCGAAAATTTCAACTAAGAAAGCTGTTACCCCTTCAGCATATTTGTCATATGGTACAGAGTTAGTAGTATATAGTAAATCACTATAGGCTTTAGTAACAGGATCGTATTTATATACGTGTATATCAGTTTGTCCAGGAGGAGGTGGTAGCGGTGGTAGCGGTGGTGATGGCGTTGGAGGAGCTGGTGGTGATGGTGATGGCGATGGGGGGGCTGGTGGTGGTGGTGGTGGTGATGGCGATGGAGGAGCTGGTGGTGGTGATGGTGATGGTCGTGGTGGACTTGGAGTGGGTGATACTTGTATATCGGCTCGAGCACTTGTGGACGAAAAAATGAAATCCAATGGAATTTGAAAAAATTGATTCAATTCTCGTCCTAGAAATACTCTTTGTTTATCAGTAATCGTATTAACTACCAACTGAGGTTGTGTAGGCACAGTGGTGCTGTCGATCGAAAATGAAAATGTATATCCAGCATTTGATAGTGAATTGTTTACGTCAACTACTCCACTAGTCTTTTCCTGGCTTCCAAATTCATAAACAGTGACAAAATAGGTTCTCCACTGGCTTCCATCCAATACATATATAGTAACTTGATAATCAGTTGAGGATAGTGTTGATGATGATGGTTTTGATGATACGCTTGTTTTTTCTGCTGGTGGTAGTACGATTTGCAGATTGCTGCTTGTGTCGGTGGTTACAGTTTCAGATTCTAATGCTTTATTTGATGGTGTGAATAAGTCCATTTCATAATTAGCATTTTCAACGAAGTAGCTTTTGGGTATTGGGATAGTGTTTATACCAAATGTCATCTGATGATTAATAGGAAGGTGCAGGTAGTTATTTATACCACTGCCAAAGTCCACACTTGCATCTGGAGTGCGTATTATTGAAAGAAACTTTGGATGATCCTCGTCAGTCCAATCATCGACAATATTCCCAGCGTTGATTCCATGCTTTTTAAGATTAAACGAAAGGAAGTTAGCAATCTCATCAGGATAAGCACCAACTTTAAAGTTAGGTAGAGCAACTTTTGATATTTTAAATTTTCCATCATCTGTCTTCCTCGTAATTGTCATGATATTTTCATTCCTTGCCTCGTTAAAAAACCATGTATCATTATTGATCTTAGGTTTATCTTTGATGGCCAACAGGTCAGCAGGAAGAAAAAAATGAGTTTCTTCATGCTTAATCACAAAGTCTTCGGATACACCAAAGTATGTGTTTAATCTTTTTCCAAGATTAACTCGTGTATTGCTCTCGTTTAATTTAAAGATAGCGACGTTGGAGTTTATATTTGTTCCTGAAGCAAGAAAAAACTGTGCATCATAATCTTCTTGTTGAAAGGCTTGTTGGACTTTGGTCATTACCTCGTTTGTATTAATATTGAGAGGAAAGTTGTCAATGATAATTTTATGCGGCGTCCACTTGTAACTTTCAATCCACATGACTTCCCCTGTTGGTATTGCATTGTACAAATCCTCATTAACTGGGTTACTTGCAACATGAACTCCATATCCAAAATCATTTCCCCAGAAGCCAAATACACTCGCAAGAGTGGTAGGTATGAACACAAATGTGTCACGCAATGACAAGTCTAACTGAACACGAGGTAGGGTATCCTTGTCTTTTACAGAAAATGTAATTCCATTGTCTGGATACTCAGCCTTTAGTTGCTCAAATAATTTGTCAATTGTGATATCGGACTTAGTAACTTCACAAGAAGATCCATTCTTGACATAAACTGTAACTTCATTTTCACCTGTATCTTCATTAAAAAATTGTTGAGATGGAGAATCTCCTTGAAGTTGTTCTTGGAGAGTCGTTGAATCATTGATTGGTGTTGGGATGACGCTGGGGAAGGGGTTTTGTGAAGGGGGCTCAGGTGGCAAGGAATAATAAATATCAGCTAGTGCAACCTCCCATTCATTAGGTTCCAGATGTAAAGCCCTCCAAAGCCTGTTTGAAAAATTTGTCCCCGAGTTTCTAGGGAACTCTTGGAGTGAGTCATCAGACCGTAAAGTAACGGTGAATGTTGATTGCGTCTCCATTATTTTGTCTTGTCCGATTCAATTGCCTCTGGCTCTATTGGAGTTAGTTCCTCCTCGTAAAAGTGTCCTTTGACCTCCTCGCGAGGAGTGCTGAGGTCTTCAATTTTATAAGTTATTGCTGGGACTGTATAGCGAATAGATTTCACAGCAAACGGTTCATCCATCCAGTTTTGTTTATATCCCTTGTCAAAGAATAATTTGCTTCTCGCTACACGTACCAACTGTCCGACTTTCAGCTTGGCGATTTTCGGTTTAAGACCAATTAAATGACTATGGAGTGTTTGAAACACTTCATTTTCATTTTTCTTGTTCACAGACACTGGTGTACGTTTAATTGATCTATGGTATGTATGATTCAATGTATCTATCATTGGTTGTAATACTTTCAGCCACGTAGGAGAATTTACATGAGTAAAATAACGTTCCAACTTTGTTTTTAAAGTTTGTATTGCTCTTTCAGCAAACGCACTTTTTATATAGGAAGCAGTACTGTAGAGCTTTATACCCTCCTTTTTTAAGAGAGCATCAACCCACTGATTGTAATATTCAAGTCCTTCGTCACTCCACATAAGCACCGGCCGACGCTTTGTGCGCTTAAATATCTTCTTGAAAGCTTCCACTACTGTTTTGCCGCTTTTGTCTTTAAGCGGTTCCGCCCACAGAAATTTACTAAATGCATCAACTATGAGAAGAATGAAAGTAAAACCTGAATTCTGGCGTTTGTACATGGAATAATCGATCAAATCTGTTGCCCATATGCTGTCTAAATGGTTCACTATTACTGATCTTCTTTTAAAGTTCTTTCTACGTGGTACATGGAGAGTGTATGTCCTTATCCGTTCAAGATCCTTTTTCAACGCTGGTAAGTCCTTAATCTTCTTGTTTTTCCAGAATGAATAGTATGATCCATAAGAAGCTGGGCTCCTTATATTGAAATACTGACGTTTCAAGTACTGCGGCTTTAATTCCATTATAATGTATATCACAGTCCATTGTTTTAGAACTGAGTCCCGGCTTCCTTAAAATACGTGACATCAATTTTTGCAGCACGTGATAACAAACGTTTGGGCAATTTTGATTTTATTAAAATGTTTTTGTACTCCTTCCATTCGTCCTGACGTGGTAAGATGCCAAGAACACTATACTCAATGAATGTCCATATATTATAGGCTTGTGTCTTGAAAATAAAATCCCCGTTGTCGTTCCATACTGCTTTTAACGTTTTTTTCACCTTACTAAGAGCTTCTTTTACTTTCTTACGATCATTGAAGGATAATTCAGAGATTAAAACCTTTATTGGTTTTTCTTGTTTGTTTTTATTATCCACCGTTTCCAATGATTGTTTTCTGTCCAATTCAATAGCTTCTCTATATTTTGTTAGTCTTTCATATTCCTCCACTGGGAGCACTTTATATAACACCGGCTTCATTATTTTGCCATGTATTACACACAGGAATAAACAAAAAGAAATGCATTTTCAATTACCCGCGAGAGAATTGCGCAAATCAATGGGCGTAACCACGTGTTGTGTTCTCTTAGAAAATTCAGGACTTTTTCATAAAATGTATCTTTGCTATTTTTAGATTCAGTGTCGGATAAAATGTTTTTGATTTTTCCTTGAAGATTTTCGGACAATCTCGGGCTTTCAATATTTGAAAAAACAGCAAGATGTAAACAGTGAAGTATAGCATCAATCTGTTCTGGTGATGCCTTATCTAATGACTGGCGAAAATTCCGTGCACTACCAGTAGAAATATTCTTTAAAAAGTCTTGATTGTCGATTATATGATCCATTGCACTACTTTCGTGGTACAAAAAATACTAGGTCATCAGAAGGGTATATGGAATTACGCAAGCGTAATTTGTCGCTGATATCCTGGGATAAATCAATGCAAATATATTTGTAACTTCCATGCGTAGCAAGTTCAAAGGACTGGACTAAAAACTGGGGGTTGCTAGGGTACATTTGACGTGAGATGGTGTGTACAGAGCTGACATCCCGGGGGCTTTTAAATAAAATGATGTATTTACTGTTAAGGGAGCACGTCCTCAAACCAGGTGCGAAGAAATTTTGTAGGAGGACAATCACCCCAATGTTTTGATGGTGTGTTTTCTTAATAAAATAGGACGTAATATAATCGTTCTGGCGCCCCCCAAATTCCAGCATTTGGTCGTCAAAAATAACCAACAAGCGCAATCCTTGATTTTCAAAGCGTTCAAGGTCTTCCTTATCCGATGTAAAAAGAACTGTAGGATTTTTTACTGCAAAATCTTTAAATTTTTGCTGGGCTTCAGTATACACGTAAACTATTTGGTCAATGGGAGTGTCAATGACCTCTGCACTTCGCTCAATTAATGATAAAACAAACTCTGTTTTACCACAAGCTGACGGGCCCGACGTGATCATTGAGAAAGGAAACTTTAGACGCAAGTCCATCAACGGAAAATCCATTTTTGATGCTTATTGTATCAGACGGAAAAATAAACTGATGTGAATTAAACTTGGTGAGAAAATCGACCTTTTAGTTATGAATTTTCATGAATAAGGATTAAAAACGATGAAATCGAATGAATGAGCTATAGTAGAATAGATATGTTTTCATAAATTAATTTATTTTCTACTTTTACAACATTTATTCTGATATACTACGTTTTACATCGTTATCAGTATTATTCTACCTTTACAACATTTATCCTGATATACTACGTTTTACATCGTTATCAGTATTATTCTAACTTTATTCGCTTGTGTCCATAAGCAAGAGAGTTTATCTTATCTGGTAAAAGATGTCTCTTTAAATCTAGCGCGTGGAACGCAATCTTTTTTGCAGACACTACGCTTACTTGATGGTTTTTAGTCTGAATTCGTTTGAAGGTAGTGTAACGTACACCTTCATCTATTAAAGTATCCCTGAACATAGTATGATTAAATCTTTTAAGTGCAACTCGGGGGACCCCTTTTGCGCGCATATCGTACTTTTCAACACCTTTACATTGGTCACAAATTACCCCATCTTCTGTCTCACCTTTACAATTGCTACAGGCAAAGAGTAAGCTATATATTTTTGGCTTAAGACCCACAAACTCTTTTATATAATGATGTTCTATCTTCAGTTTACCAGGAACACCTTCATTAATTGTAGAATACAGGGGATCATCCTTTGCCAAATTTGAAAAATCAAAGTGCTCCCCCATTGAGGCTAAATCTTGTATGTAAGTTTTGTTTGGGTCCTTGATTTCTACTATGACTGAGTCAGTATCAGAATACATGCAAATGCAGCGCTCCCTACCGAGCGTTGGGATTAAAACTTCATACATTGTTTCATACATCTTTAATTTAGACAAATCCAAAATCACTTGACCAGCTGCATAGGGCTTATTAACAAGTGCCTTACTTCCTTCAAAGAAAAACAAACAAGAATCCTCATTCGAAATTTTACATCCTTTAAATTGTGAGCTGCAAGATATTTTAAAGAGTCTGTCCTAGTGTTACTGAAATGAACTGTCAGCCCGGCTACAATATTAAGACACTTTCCAAATATAGCGTTATTAAATAGCTTAAGTAGACCTTTGGTAAAATCATCTTTTGCATCTCTTCTTCTAGCAATATTATTTGTAATAAAATCACGAAACAAGTACTTTTCTTTAAATCTATATATAGCATGCGTTTTAGTTATCTTCATCCCATGACGAACATAGAATTGCAGCAGTTTGTAATATACACCGTATTCATATTTGGGACCCAGTGTGAGAAGAAGTTTTTCCCCTCCAAGTGGATTGTTGAGTTCTTGCGCGTATTTATCTCTCAAGTAATTCTGTAGATCAGAAAGTTGGTTAGGGTCAATGTGCTCCTTGTTCGGGCAAAACGGCATATCGTTATGTAAATCGTGTAATGATTCATCATATTCCATGTCCACCACAAATATCCACCCTTCTCCAGTGTCGTGTTGAAGTGATAACAAGTTGATGTTAGCCATCTCCTCCACCGTCAGCTCTATGTATTCAGAGTGTGGCAGCATCTGTTATAATAATGTATATGTAGAAATCTCCATTAAATTTTCTTAAAATTTATATATTTTTCCTATAATATAGAATAATATAAGGACTTTATACATACTTGCTGCATACACCAAGCGTATAATGAATTTTGGTCAGCATATAGAATCTCCTTTCGGTCGTCGTCCTTTACATTATGGTCCCCAAGTCGCTCTGAACATGAAGTGGATATGCGCTTGCTTACAAAGCACATCCCGCCTCTGACATTATCACGTAAGGTTTTATAAAAGTTTACATCAGTAATATATTCCCAATGCTGAGTCTCAGTTCCTTTTAGACTGTACATTGCAGCGTTATATGTGTATCCAGCGAGAGAGTAGCTATGAATTGGTGAAATTCCATAAGTTTCAAGACTACTTTTCAAAAATGCTTCAAAGACGCAGAGCAAAAGCAAAACGTCTGTTTTTAGATACAGTAGCATGTAATCCTTGAATGTTTTACACTGGAACACTTTCCACACAAGGCAAGCATGTTGATAATCTTCGTCTGAAATTGATGTCTCGCTGAGTGTAGAATAAAAAGCCTGTTTTGTTGGAAGACATGTCATGTTGAGTTTTTCAGGATCATCCAACCACTCATAAGGAAAAAACTGTTTGCTCATTAGCATGTCTGCATGAGGATGATTGTCAAACCCCTTTCTAAAAGGTTCAAACTTTTGCATTTCTTCTGGTGTCTCTTTGCCTTTAACTCGCAAAACCAGTTTTTCCAAAGAACAGTTTAAGAACTGACAGCTGTCTATAAATCGAAGATTGTTTATGGTAATGCTCATGAAATGCTCTGTGTTCTTTGGTATTATTCTTTTTATTTTTGCTTGATGCTCTTTGCGTAGAGACTTGAGTATAAAATGCAAATCAAAGTGAGTTGAGTTGTGTGCAATACACGGGATAAACTTTTTGTGTATAATTGCTCTATTGCATTGACTACAGATTGTTTGTACGATATGATTGGGATCATAATGGTGATGATGGTAAACTTTTGGGTTCTTTTTTGTGAAGAAGCATTTGCATTCCTCGCAACGCTGAGCAATTATATGGAAGCTCTGTTCATCAGATGTTACTTTGCATTCCACAAAATCACGTTTTAACTTTGCAACAATTTCTCTTTCTAGGAAGAAAATTACGCGAAAAAATTCATCCATGTTGTTTTCCCCTGAGTAGTAGTGTTGAAAAATGACTTCACTGTTTAAACCACACACTGCTAATCCAAAGCCAGACACTTCAAAGTTTGATTCCACATGAGTATAGCTAAGTTTTTGTTCATCAACTTTTGGTAGTGGTTTTCCAGATGAAATATTAAATGCTTCAAAATCATACACAATCTTGTACACCTGATCCCACTTCATGTGAAGCGGTTTGAATTGAAACTTTTCACCTTCCTTTTTTGTTTGAATTCCAGCCTCATGTGCCTGTCGACATTTTGCCTCATGTCCTGGCAGGTTAATTCTACAACGTCTTAAGCACCACCTACAAAATTTATTATTGCTTGAATTTCCAGGTTTTCTGCTAGGTGTGTCCAGAAACGAATGAATGTTTTTAATCAAAACAAAGTGATGCGTAATTTCTATTTTTTTCCAATGCTTCATGTCACATGGATTGGCTAAATTTGTTTGTTTTAGCATCAAAAGATTCACATGGTCACCATAATTCTTTTTAGTAAGACGAACTGGGTATATAGATTTTGATCGATTTCCATACACATTCACAGATATTTTATTTTGAATTTCAAATGCATCCAAGTCCAACAGTCCGACAGAGCCCTCAAATCCATTGAAATTGATTTCTTGCGTTCTGTCAATATATTCTTCAATATTGAGGTATGATTTCGGGTTTTCAATTTGATACTTAAGTTTAACTTTTTCTTTCTGCTCAAGTTCATCATATGTACGATTTGGGAAATGGTCGTAAATTATTGTTTCTCCGTAAAATTGGGACAAAATTGACAGTTTAAAACAGTTATTTTCATTTTTTGTTCTAATATTAATTAGACCATGAGCACCTTTAAACTCTTCCGGTAATGGAAGATATGCACCAACAGACACAGACCGTAATTGACCAATGTGAACCTCGAGGCTTTGCAACCTGTTAATAGAATAACCACTTCCGTTCTCGTTGAAGAGATTAAGAGCCGTTATCAAAAAATCCACAACAAATGATATACTTTTATCAACAAAGTTTTTGTGTAGGATTGACATAAACGGAGTAGCTGTAGGACGGTCAATTTCAACTCCGGTTTTCACTTCAATTAAATTTGTTGTTAGTATGAATCTACACTTTATATTATCAAAGTGATCAATAAATTGATTCAAAAGATGTTTCAAGTCAGTTTTGATAACCTGAAAGCCATGCTCCACGTAAACAATAGGCTGGGTAAAGTTATAGTTATAAACTGAAATTGTGCCCATGTTTGCTTGTCGAACAAAGGTAAATGATCCAAGTTGTAGGTTTGGAGGTAGAAATGGTGCTCCCATGCCCCCAAGAAGTTGTTGCGTATTTTCCTCACACACATGATTCCTTAAATCCGGAAAAATGTTTCCACAATATTTACACATGTGCCTTTCCTCCGAATGTCTATCGAATCCTCGGTAGGTCGCAAATTTTCCAGGACAATAATTACAGTAGAACTGAAAATAAGCAAAAAGTAGAGCTAGTAAAGGCATTTGACAAGGATTCGATCCGGCTCTATGTGCACCTGAAGCGAACACCTATGCGAAGGGCCTTTACTAGCTCTACAAAATATGGTGCAATTTTAACAACCGTTCGTTCTCGCTGATTTAAATGATTTCGCCGGTATGCAATGGTTGGATCCATGACTGTTGCACGTCAAAAGCTGACTGAGTGTAAAAGCGTTCTTAAATGTCAATCTCATATAGGGTTAGTAAATGAATGAATGAATACAAGAATACATGAATGAAACCAGTTGTTATTCCAAAACATGGTGATGATATTATACAGATAATATATAATATTAATTTATTAAAAACTTGATGAGGAAAAAACCAAAAATGATATAAAAACTTGTACATAACATTACATGTGGCGAAACTTGTACTCAATTTTTTAAATATATTGAAATATCAATATTTGTTTCACTTTGATATATGTTTGAACTAGGAAGAGACGACTACATTTCACACCACTTTCACTGTCAAGACACTCAAATGTCGCTCTCATCTTCATCTTCCTCCTCGTCATCATCTTTGCCCTCACCCTCTGCTTGCGTATTTCCCTGCTTAGCATCTGCCTGAGACGGACCTTGATCTTTCTCAGATGATTTATCGTCCTCTGCAAAAATGTCATTGACGTCTTGACTCTCCTCATCAAAAGCTTCAACGACACCACGAGTCCTTGGCTTCTTTGCATTAGTGAGTTTCCCTTCGACACTGCCGTCCTGCCGACCTCTTTTGCGTGATTCAGATGCAACATTTCCAGAGTAATGACCTCCATCGCTCCCACCATGTACACTGGATGCGCTCACAGCAGTGGCAGCAGCGATAACAGGGCCAGCGGTGGCAGGAAGGGTAGAGGCGGCAGCAGGACGTCGTCGACGAGGGTTTGGAGGCACAACTTCCTCGGTGAGTTCCTCCTTATTTGTAATGCACACTCGAAGCCGTTCCATCATCCTTTCCATGAACGCCAACAGCTTTTGGAACCCTCCAAAGTCCATGTGACCAGTTGGACCACCCCAATCACGAAAGTCTGCAGAATTACGTGGGGAGACCATAACAATGTTGACAAGTCCCCCACCGTCACGAATTGGTCGTATTTTGAAGGTCTCATCCTTGTTTGAAATGGTGAAGTATGGGTTCCAGTACCGCTCGCCATCGTTACGGTTGGTACACTCTGCGTCATCATGTCGGAGGCGAGGCAGCTCTTCAAAGTCCGATGTCTCCACAATCTCTTGTCGGAGGTCCTGAAGCTTTTTAAGAAGGCCCTTGTTCAGATCAAAAGCCGAGATCTTAAACAAGCTAGGGTCGGTCCTGATGTTTTGTCTCTTTAGGTAGAAACAGTAGGCACCGTTATTAGTGTCCTTTGCAATCTTGAAAGTCCAAAACGACACGGAAGTGTCCCGTATCCCATGATCGAAAAAGCCAGGTTCGCGTTCGATTTGGTTGAATTCATTTCCAGGTGCTGCCACTTGGTTGTTTCCATTGCCTGCACCACCACCAACAATGCCTCTGACTGGTCGTTGTCTGTTTCCTCCAACCATCTTTGGAATAGGGTCCTGTAGAACTATTGCCTTGGCCAAGAGATCCAAATTAGCCTTTGCCAGGTTCCTTTCCTCCTCTGTTGCCTTTGGATTGTTTAATGTCCACCGGGAAAACGCCTCGGACTCCGTCTTTGCCTTGGGGGTGATTGGTAATGTCTGCAGCACAGCTGTAATCAACAAACCCAAAGAAAAACAAGAAATTAGTTTTGATTATTTTAGTAGTAATATGACCGTTGCCTTGATATATCACTTACGCATTATGATGTGTTTATATACCTCAAGTTTCCAGTGTATCTGCTGTTGCGCGATCAATGAGTTTGAGTTGACTGATAATTTTACCTCTTTCGTGTTCACGCTTATATACACATCTGACGTCAAGAAATTCAGTGGTATAAAACAAATGGTTATTTTGTCAGTCGTCTGCAGTACAGTTCTGAGAGCTGACAAACATGGACGAAATTTCATTTGTTGACCATACCTTTGTTCCTGAGAAGGAACTTGGGGAGAGGGACATGGACACTAACCACGTCTGGCCTAAGCTTGAAACTTGCTATCCTGATAGTTCATTCAAGTCGTTATCAAAGTTTATTAAACTCCATAAAACTTCATACATTCGCAAACGCAATGAGCACGGGGAATTTGACCTCACAACAGACCAAGAAAATTTTCTATCATTCGTAAAGTCCAAAGTTGACAGTAACTCTAGATTTAGTTCTATCGTGCATGGAGAAGCTGGAAATGGGAAATCTTTCCTTTTAAAGAAAGTTCAAAGTTTTTTAGAGGAGCGCCACAAGCAATACATTCTTCTTGCACCCACTGGAATTTCAGCTTGGACAGTGGGTGGTGTAACGTTTCACAGTGCTTTTGGTATTGCACCTAAATGTGTTCTTAGAAAGATTCTCGACAAAGACATTCCAGAAAGAGTACATGACTTGTTTTCATCAGTGGATGTTATTCTAGTGGACGAGATTTCGATGACAGGTGCTGAAATGTTTGGTTTTATACATGAATACATAGCGTTAATACGTGAGAACGATTCAAGCATTGGCAATGCATCACTCGTTGTATTTGGTGATATATTTCAATTGCCACCAGTTTTATCAACTGAGCTGTGGTCAGACAAACAGATAACAGATTATAAGGACACTCTTACTATTCGTGGAATCAAGGAATATAAGGAAATACAACATGTATTTTTACTCAACAAAAATGTAAGGCAACATAATGATATTGCTCTTCAAAAGCTACTTCACAACATTCGCTACAAGAAAGTTACTCGCGAGGATATTGACCTTATGAAAACTCGTTTACTACGTAATCTGTCAGAAGCCGAGCAGGACGTCTTCACTTCAGCTGTTCACTTGTTTCCATCAAGACAAAAATGTATCATCCATAATAGAAAAATGATCAAACTGCTAAACATACCAGTCATAGCCGTAACACGTGAAGGGGAAATGTACTGTGACAAAAATACAGGCCAATGTATGATGTTGTACCTTGCTCCCGGAATTCGAGTGATGCTTCGACACAATCTTTGGACTGGGGCTGGGCTCGTAAATGGCTCGCTGGGGACAATTCAACATGTCATTTGCGTTGATAAGAAACCAGAGCTGATTACAGTCAAGTTTGATAAATATGATGGACCAACTTTAGCTGATGGAAGCGTTCCCATCCCAAAAATATATGTAAAGGTCTATGACTTTAAAACCAGAAAATACATGAATCAAAAAGAATTTCCAGCCATTAATGCGTATGGGTTAACTACTCACAAGTCCCAATCAATCAGTTTGGATAAAGTTGTTGTTAATCTTGATACACATGAACAGCAGTATGGATTGACTTACGTTGCGATTTCCAGAGTACGTTCACTTGCAGGTTTGGCTTTTACTGACGCTGATATATCTCCATTACGCTTTCGTGGTGGTCACTGGTTTTCTGGAATTGTTGGAAGGGAGAATGAGTTAAAACGGTTATCTGGATTAGCGGAAGAGACGAAATGTCAATTACAGACAGAAAATTCTACCTCACGCATATAACAGCGAGAACACCACATAAAAATATATATTTCGGAGAGCGAAATATTTTGTATGAAGCGGCTATTCACGTAATAGAGAACGGTCAAACTAGACCAACATTTGAAGAAAGTTTAAATAAAAATAAAAACTGGTTTTCAAGAAACAATGATATTCAGAAAAAGTGTTTTCATAGTTGCGTTTTGGAATCAAAGAAGAGTTCCTTTTACTTGAGCGGTGTAGGAGATGATTCTGTGTGTTCATGTGCTACCAGAGACTATTATGTTGATGTTGATTCGATCGTTGAAAGACCTAATCTTTTGTCTTTAGCAACAAAATCACCAAAGATCAGAGAAAACCAAGCACGGTTGCCTATTCAGGAAAATGCAGCTTTTATTGATTTTAATTTTCCTTCTAGTGAAGAATTACCCACAAGTGATAAGTTGTTTAAACAAAGTTCTCCTCGCGGTGAGTGTTTTAACAATTATCGGGATGACTATCTATGTCATTATTGTGCATTGAAAAGATACTTTGATTTTCAAGATCATTGCAAGAAACTTCGTATTCCGTCTGCTTTTAGCGCACTAAGATTTACCTCAAAGAGCGGAGTTCGGACACACATATTGTATGATTTTAATTTGAAAGATAAAAACCTGATTGATTCACATATTAACTTTTGTTATGACTGTGGTGGTTCTTGTGTTATTGCACACTTTGCTGATTGTGACATTCCCAACGAAGCTGCGGAATCTCTTATGATCCATTCTATGCGCTTGAAAAACTTTATTAAATTTGGAACTCCATTTGAACCACTATACTTTACCAACCAAGGATTCATTATTGTGAAGCGCGTGGTCACAAAGAAATCATCCCATTTACCAAAGAGAAATTGGAGGAAGTTCGAAGAAAATTTAGGGAGGGATCCTTATTCACTCTCGGAGGCACTTTGGATGAAGGGAAGCACCCTGCTGTTCAACATGAGTGAAAAACAAAATTTTGATCTAATACGTCTTCTGACAATGGACAACTGCAAATTTAATTGTCTATATCACTTTGCTAATGATCAACACCCGATTAAACTTCCAAAGTTTGGGTGTTACCATTTAGCCTACGTTAAGTTTAAGAATAAATGTTACTGTCTTAGTTGCTCAATTGGTGAACTTCAGCTTACTTTCTGGAGCCGACCACCTCACAGGAACTATCAACCCATTAATGCATGGTTCCATATTGAACATCATCACGACCATAACTATGGACGTGGCGAGAAGCAAGTAGGATGGGGCACTCTGATCAATCGACTCCAAAAAGATGGTGGCTTTTGCTCCAGGTGTGACAAGACAACTCTTACTTGCGTGTCCAGTCTAAGAGATGCCACCACCGGATGTAAACTTCAAGGTAGTATGCATACTAATAACACCGCACACTAGTAATGAATATTAAAGTTAATATTTATTGATCGTATCAAGTTGTTAATCAAATTATTCTAATTTACCGATAGGCGGAAATGACAAGCACCTTGTCGATTACCACGCCTACATCGACCAAATGTTGGACTACTACACTGACTGGCGCCCTAAGAACGTCATGCCAAAGATTCTGTGGAGCACTCTTAACAATCTACTCGAGATTGATGCGGGAAACTGCCATTACATATTTGCTTCATCAAATGATGTTGAGCAATCTAAGTTAATATTGTCTATTTTGTAGTACATTATGAATCAATTATTTATACACATCAGTGTTTCGTAGTCGTTTTTGTAGTTATTTTATTTTAAAATTTATCATTTCACATATTTTGGGTTTTGGGATAATATTTTAGTGTTTACCAGGAAGGCAAGAAGGTCACATCGGTGTTTTGTAGTCGTCTGAGTAGTGTTATACTTATCTAAAGAATTTTAATAAAATAAAAAGGAAACTTTTTCACCGTGTTCTGTCTTTAAAATGAATAGCGATTCTTATTTAACAGCTCAAATGGATACAATGGTTAGGGTAGCCAATCAATTACATCTAAAAAAAAAGGAAGAAGTTGAGTCCGAGCTTAAGCATCTGCAGATTGCACAGGGATTTTTATCTGCATCAACAGATTGCGATCCAAACGTTGTCCGCTCAGACAACAGAGCATTGACATTATTACATGAGATAAGCTCAACCATTGATACATATGAAATACGACTCGCACGAAAGGTAATGCGGATTTATATGGAAAAGGCTGACATGAAAAGTGGAATCAAGAAGGATTCATTGCTTGAGCCGATAAGCAGCTGTGGTGAAGACGTGACAGGCAGGAGATAACCTTCTTGAGACATTTGTTATCGTAAGTCCATATCACCTACAAAATACAACATGTACGCCATGAATTCATTTATGGTACTTTTACAAATAAGGTCATTCCACTCGCTCTAATGCGGCAACTCTTATCTCCGTGTTTTTCCAGCTCATTTTCCTTGCGGTATTCACAACGTAACATGGACTCAATCACTTGGAGTCACAGTCAAATACAACTTCTAGAGGATATACGAATCACCATTCAACACTCAAAATGGCATGCCAGGGTGGAACTCAACGCTCTGATAAAGAAAAGTGAATCTTTGCAAAACTTAAACTTTGCCCCTGGTGTACTAGAATTATTAGGTGATTACACTAGGTTAATGAGTGATTTAGAATCACGAATAGCTGAAAAAACACGAGAAATTGAATTCATTTAAACCAATGAACATTAATATATAAACAAATCTACGTTTGTTGTACGTTTTTGAATATTATTAGAGATATTACTTTCAAAAGTTAAAGAAAATCCTGGTATTTAAACCAAAAATGAAAATTAATTAGAAGCAGTCATCAAATGTTGATCTTTCAAGTCAGTTGCTAGTGCCAATGTGCTAACCATAAAGTTACTTTAATATTAATATAATCAAAAATTGAATACTAATTAAGAAAAGTTTAATTGTCAATTCAATCAACCAAGTCAGTTGTTGGTTTTTATGTGTCAACAAAAAAGTTACTTTACAATCATGGATAACGTTGCTATTCATCCGGTCCACCTTAAATTCAAGAAGCCATCGAATTTGAAAGGACCACCTGTCTGTGTTCTCTCGGTTTTTGCTGAGACGGAGGTTTACGGAGGTGTCTGCTTACCTTGCATTCTTGCCACAAAGGAACGTGTTTTCTGTGGCGTTGTAGGGCACAAGCACTGTTACAACCAGGATGACATCAGGTGTCTTTTAACTGACGAGGAGGATACATTGTGTGGAATGTGCAGCAAGCCTTTGTTGGTTGCATACAAGCCAATGACCAGTGCAGATAACATGTGTATGACTCCTGAACAATTAGCCACCTGGGAGGAGTACGAGACCAAGATGACTATTTATCTGAATGCACAGTGTCCAGCCGACCAACCAATGCCGGAGTTACCACCCTCGGTTATTACAATGGAACATGTGCCAGAGCAGGAGTGATAAACGTCGCCACATTGACATTGTATTCGTGTGAATTTTTATGAATTTGTATATACCCTTGATTTGCTGGTGATTGTTGATTGGAAAATAAATCACGTTATATGATATGTAAATTGTTGCGTGTCTATCGTTGTGCCACTACTACTCATTAAAATTTTTGAAATGCACTAATGTCATTTTCCATCTACTAGCTAGGGATGCTTGTATAGCTACCATTGTAAGACTTACGTTCATATATACTTGTCTTTAATCAACACCATCCTTTCTCATACTCACATCTCATACACACTTATCTAAATACAAAAATACCAATCTTTTCGTTTCGGACATCTGCTCAGTCCCAACCCTTGAGTTTCACTTGCTAAGGATAGATAGGGAAGGGAACATTCACCAAGATGCTCAATATGTTCCCATGGTTTTCAATTTCATGAAAAGTTTTCTACAGCTTAAAACCAAGTTCCTTCGATACATATATTTCCTCTCGCAAGCTCATTTTTCTTCTTTGGATAAGGGTGTTTCATTGGTATTTTTATGAATATGAGTAGCGTATTATGTATGTAGTAATGACATGAATGATGAGAGTATGTTTAATACTGATATGGTCATCGTCCTCAGCATATCCAATACACAGCAATATTCCAGCACTATAGAGCCATATAGTAATCATCATCATCATGATCATGACGTAGACGCCACGTGATGATTGCCATTAAATGAATGGGCAATCATTCGTATTTGATTTATTCTTAAATCCTTACACTATTTACTCTACTTTCGCACATTAAAAATGTTGATGCAAATTGCTTTGTAAGCAGAGTGGAGCACTACTTTGTCAATTTAGATTGTAATTCTAGTAACTGCTTCAGTTAATTATTGCTCATTTATAGCTAAATTATGATAACATTGACAGCTGTTCTCTTAATTGAGACATCTTGTTTTAAAAATT
>JAQIXW010001239.1:0-20587 GCA_034700685.1 Willowsia buskii
GTATATTTTGGATCTGTTCCAATAATAAAGAAAAAAATGTATCACAATTCCTCTTTCTTCCGTAATAGTTCCTCCCAGTACATACATACGTGCTCATTATAAGATCATATAAAAATGAAAGTTGATCATTTCATATCTATAATAGTTGGCTTCTGTTATCTATCCGTTTATCTAGCAAAAAAGATGTAGTATGCTGTTCACTCCACTTGCTTCTCATATGAGTGCGGATCGACGACACAGACAATAAAGAATTTGTGAAACTAATGCGGAATTTTATTTCCCTCCTCTGCTATTGTCATGTCACGGTAGTTTTGTAGTTGAGCTGATATTGCAGTAGTATTATAAGCATTTCCTTGACCTCGAATACATGGTGAATTACAAAAGGAAAAAGTAATGTTTGAGTGCGATGTGTAATGTAGCATAAGAATGGTGGAGAGGATGAAAAATGCATAGGAAAAACTGTATTGAGTATTGAACCCTTTTTTATTGTAGATACATAATAAAATGACAATAATAATGTTGTCTGTTTTGCCAAGGCGAAGCAATCAAGCGGAAGTTGAGAGAGAGACAGAGAAAGAGAGTTTGATATTTATTTTCAAGAATTCCTTTCCCGACTTCAAAAAAATGCTCAGAAATTTCCCCACTTTGTAAATAGTCCGCGTTCGATAATAAAAAAATGCACAACTATTTATTATCACATGATGATGGTGATGATGAGATGACGATTTTCACACTCACAGTTAACCCAGTGCGGTGGGAACATGCAGATGGCACATGTCTGAATGAACCAGGCTAAGATTTTTTTCCCTGTGTTTTCGAACATTTAAGTTTGAGCGGCTTGATCTAATGAATAATGCTATATAGGTATATATATATATAAAGTGTCGATGAAGAGTTTAAACAATAAATGAAGATGTGGAAATAAACCAGAGAGGGATGGAATGATAAGTTTGAATTAAAATGCTATACACTTTCCTAACTGAAGTCTTAACGACATTTTTCTTGTCGTCTTTTTTATGTAGTTTCTGCGTGAAGAACTGAAATATGACCGAGACTATGAAAAAAGGCAAGAGAACTTTCATCGGAACAATGACAATCAAGTTTCAGTGAAGGAGCTGTGGGAAACTTGGGTAAAGTCTGAAGTGCACAATTGGACGGTAGACCAGACTGTAGATTGGATTGGAACATTTGTTGGTCTTCCTCAGTACCAGGAAAAATTCATTCAACTTGAAATAAATGGAACATATTTACCAAGGTAGTAGGAAAAGATGATGAAAAATAGCAAAGTGCACTTACAGACTTTTTTTTGGCAGAAGAGCAACAACGAAAACACAAGAAATCCTTCTAAAAATGAAGATAATGACAGCATTTTAATTTTGTATCTTTAGACTGGCTGTAAATCATCACAACTTTCTAACAACTAACCTCGGTATCAAAGATGTCATCACGCGACAAAAGTTAACGCTGAAAGCACAAGACGTGGTTTTGTTTGGACCACCTCGAGGTACTAAAACTGCTCTATAGCTTTGCAACAACTGTTTATTGTAGGTTTCCTTGGTGCACTTTAAAATGATTTGTAATGTTTTTTTATGATTTTGATACAGATAATACTAACCACACTAAAGATGCTATTTTGACGACATTGTTGGTGGTCGCGGTGACAGTATGCTATTTGGTGTACTGTCGTTACAAGTCGTCCCAGCGGGATTTAAGTCGTATGTCAAAAGACTTGGAAGGACTGATGAGGGCTGAGGCTGATTTGCGTGACTTACAAGTACGAAAATCGTGTTCATGTATTTTGAAAATTAAAGCAAACTCAACGCATGAATGACACTTTATATGAACATGGTTTGTTTTTAAAAAAATCTAGAAAGAGTTGGAAAAAACAAAGGAAGACCAAGAAATCCGGGAGAAGGAGGCCGTGACTCATCGTAACTCATCAGATGACGAAGATGAGCTATGTAGACTTCGAGATGAAGTGCTTGTAAGTTGCATGATAACCAGAAAATTTATTCTATTATTTGTGTCCATGACAATGGAATATTTACGATACGGTTAGTTTTCGCTCTTCCAAAATTCAACTGTTCTTTGTAGAATTAGTTACACGGATTACTGAAAATTATCAATGTCTTTTTGTATTATTAATGGTATTACCCTGGTATAATTTGAAGATCAAACAATAGAAGTGGTTTTAGTTTTTGTTTGGCGTTGGTCCCTAAAGGGTTACATTTTTTGTGTTTGTACTTTCAAGTAATTGTAAAGTTATATGCAAAAAGTTGCAAGTGTTCGAAGTCTGAGGGGGTCAGACTTAGTGGCCGATAGTGGGGTCGACGAGCCCATTATGCCACCTAGTTGTTGTGAAGATTTGGAAGATGAAATTCTCGTAAATATTGTCTTTCTAACTTTGTGTTACAGATTAAGGTTGTAATTATAATATATCGATTTTATCTTTATGTGTAGGTTCTTCGAAATGAGCTACAACGTGCTGAAGTTGAGCTTCAAGATAAGTGCTGGGTTCCTCCTCCTGCGTTAACGCATTGGCTCCAACTTACTTATGAATTGGAATTAAAGGCGCATAGTAAGAAACGTCAATCTGCTGAGAAGCAACTAAAGCAAGCCAAAGAAGCTGTAAGTATTTATTCATTTTTTAGCCAGAAAGAAACGGTTTCCTATAAAAGTATATAGGTAACAAGAGAGAGAGAGAGAGAGAGGCTTTAATGATTTTGTTGCTTCATTTTTTTAGTGCGACAAACTGAAGAAGAAGAGATCGAGCTTAATGGGAGCTTTTGTTGCCACTCACGCTCGGTCCATTGATGATGTGGACAAAGCCATTTTGGAAGCCAGGTTCGATAACTTTGAGACTATAAACCTAGTCAAATAAATGGCCTCACAGTCACCGTTTTGAATGCTTTTATTATTATGTATCTCGCTTGAAATATATTTTAGAGCTGCATTAACTGAAGTGACACAAGAACTTCAGGAGCGAATGCATCGCTGGAAACAAATTGAAATGTTTGTAAAGTCTCCTATAGTTAATAACCCTGGTCTTGCCAGTTTGGAGATACTGCTCCGTAGCGGGTCGCGATCACATCCGTATTTGGGTAAAAGCATGTCATCAATACAAAAAACAGCGGCTGCGTAAATAATTTTAGCAATATGAAAACTCTAATGATAGTCTATTCTTCCCATAAAGGGACTGCAGGATCTGTGATGAGTAACAGTCAAGATGATATTGATGATGATGGGGCTAGTTCTATATATTGTCCATCAGCAGGTAATTACTTGCTACCATTATAGCACCATTCTCCATTTCTGAATAATTTAAGTCGCAGCCTCAGCTTGACATTGGCTCATTTAAGAAACACAATGATAATTACAAATTACATGACATGATTCCAACGAAGAAATTAATCACGCCAAGAAATATCTTACTCGGAAGATTGAAAAGTTGAGACATGTTCAAAGTTCACTTTCATATAATTTGCTCATCTCATTAATCTTTTTTAAATTGGGATGCTCCTCTGCCATATTTTTTAACGTTTGTTTTTTACTTGTATTTTGGGGAACGCTACTCAATTGACACGCAAGCAAGCAATGTTAACATTAATAAATCGGCATGCACTACTGTAAATATTACTTTTGTAATTGACACAATTTCCACTTTTATACGCAAACTACTACACCTGAAGCTAGACTTTAAAAACGCTTTAAAGGGCCCCTCTTCCTGTGACTTTAAAAATCTTTGACTCGTATACATGTCGTATTTTCTCCGTCTATTTATGTATTTATTTTTTACTCCCTTGCTGTGCGCTTGACTTTGCTCTTGTTTTATTATTTTAATTGAAAAATTAATTCCGGACACCGCTTTGTGTATTTTTTCATTTACGTTTTTATAGCGCGTCAGTTCGAGGGATATTGATAATGTGCTCCCAACAAAAGCCTGTATAGCAGAAAGAAAGTTGCTCATTTTGGATTCCATTCTTTGTGTGTGTGTGTGACCTGAACCAGCTAACTTTTCATTTGTTGCGGTACATCCATGACTTGTTAAAGCAAGAAAAGTTTAGAACGCTTCATTAAGTTCATCTCTCTTGTTTTTTGAGGGCAAACTTTCAAACTTCAATCACATAGTGTCTGCTTCTTGTTGTTGTTTTGTAATATCCATCAACGAACCGTTACTGATTTGTCATGTGATATTACCGCAAACAAAGGGATATACGTAGTGCGTTTGAGCGAACGTCACATCAGAGATTTTCTGGACCTTAAAAGTATGGGTTTTTAGATGAACGTCCAGAGCTACAATTTTTAAGTCGAATTCCTTATAGTCAATTATATGAAGTACATAATTACAATAAATGTTGATATATTAACTCAATTTTACTCAGAGTTTAAATACTAATAGTGTATTAAACAAATATATTGAAATTAATTATAATTTAACTCAATTTTTGTTGTTGTAACATTGTGACTGAACAATAATATACAGTTTTGGCATGCTGAAATTTCACAGCATTGCTGTATGTAAAACATTCAACGGATATACCTATTTGTTCCTTATTTCCAAGTGATAATTATTAGTCTTTCCAATAATCTTTCCATAGCTATTTCGTCTTCCAATTCTTCTCGCAACCCTTTCCCTTTTTAATCTCAAGCTACTTTGTAAATACCTTGAAGCGGATTTAAATAACGTACCTATATGTACCTTTTTGGATTAATGTTCATTATGTTTAAGTGTGTGTTTGTTAATAACAAGTAAAATAATAATTGTAGTAATAAATCCTGTATCTTGTAATTTATACTCTTGACACATTTCATTTACTAGGATTTATTTAGTTTCAAAACCCATTCAGTTATTTTTTATTTATTTTTCGTTCTTGCGCTTCTTTTTTTCTGTTCTAGAACAAATAGAAAAGCAAAAAGCTCATTTATCTGGTAAAAAGAATACGTCTAAGATGAATAATTTCTTTACTCGATTCGGATGTAATTGTTGGGGGCTACTATGTTTTTCTCTACTTGTTTTCTTGTCTGTTTAAACCAAAGTGCATAAATTAATCAGCACATCAGCATTTATGATGTATCCTGGACAAAATCCACGCTCGTATCAGCCGCCACCGCAACATTCATCATCGGACTATTCGTCTCTCACAAATCACGGCAGTGGAGATTCCGCAAGGCCATCCCAATCTCCAGAAATGTCAAGAAGAGAGCATCATCCACAGCGAGCTAGTAATATGTCAATGTCTCATAGTCAGTCTTCGCATCAACAACAAAATGACTCCTCCATTTATCATAATGCGTCAGAGTTCACCGAGAGTAACGAAGGTAACGTTTGTCTAAAATCTTGACTGCTTGTTTAGTAGGTGCTTGTTAACGATTTCTAAGCAGAGTACGTCCACCTTTCTGCTTAAAAATCATTATTGTTGGCTGAATTTAAAGCAAGTAGAAATTATGTACCTATGTGTAGAAATTATGCACGGGCATGTGTCTCGTCTTTGCTTGTTTGCTTTTTGGGAATGCTGGTTTTGTGAGTTTTGTGAAAGCGTGAATAGTAATTTTTATCACACCTTAAAATTGCATCAACATTGACAGGCATGGAGTGTAAAAATCATTGTTGTTAAATGTTGGCACTTCATTGATTTAATTTTTAACGGTACCGAACAAATCTGGTTAACCTTTTACCTTAATTTGATTCGTTGTATATCGTTACAGTCATTTTTTTGTAAAATGGTTGTCTTAATTTTATTTTTTTATGTAAGAGTGCACCAAACGAAAAATTATTATTTATCGTCAAAATTAATTTCTTCTCTTATTGTAACTTTATAATTACTTTCAATTTTTTACAACAGTTTCCGGTCCCATAACAAATATACATGCCCCCATAGCTCGCTCCAAGTCCGTTCAGAGTATGCTGAGTCTTCGGGAGCAGCGTGGGTTTAATAGAGAGTCATCCAGCAAGGATTCTTCCAACGGAGAAGAAGACATGATCATGGGAGACGCAGCGGAAATGACTGCAAAGGATCGTCGAGTCACATTTCGTGCTGCAGCTGACCGCAGGTTAGAGTCAACTTCAGCCAGAGCTGCGGCTAATTACCCATTGAGAAAATGTGCGAGTGTCAGTTTCCAACATAGTAGCATTGAGAAGCGTCTTCGAATGCTGTCCTATGAAAATTAACAATGATGCATGTCTAATTTTCTGAAGGGATAGTTTTTTTCTCAAATTAGTATTACCGTATTTGCGACAATCGAGCATTTTAATAAACTACATGCACGAAAATTCGATTCCTTATTCCAATAGAGATGTCTAGAGATCTTAATATTTTCAAATGATTCCATGTTTTTTAACAAAAAAAGTCATTTTTAAGTAGTCCTATGTGGGGAATCTTTACAGATTAGATATCTATTGCTTCATGTCCTACAGTATTTTTGTTCGTTACATGAATAACTTTTATTTAAACTTAAACTTTTCCACAACCCGCAACAGCAATACAATTCTTGTCGTGGTTGGTGGTGTGGTGTACAGCGACTATGGGGAAAGTCATTGTTATGCTCATGCTATTATTACGACGTTCGAATACAACTAGTCCTATAAAGTTTCATAGATGACTTTTAGTAGTTACCCTTTAACTTAACTTCCTTGTAAAATCCTTGTTCCTGTGCGGTCACTTCTTCAACAACGATACTACGAATTCACAAAGAAACTGCGCTAAAATGATGAAACCTGACGTCTCCGAGTGTTAACTATTTTCTCTTGGGACAAAATATCTATATGACTTTAATTCTTCCTCCTTTAAAAATCTCATTTGAATGAGTATATTTATTTGCACGATAAATTCACAGTTCATGATATAATGCATGGCACTTCTTACTGTTCAATTTTTTTTTTCAATTCCATACCGTTAATCGTTGATACATAAGAGTTATCATTTTATTTAACTCAATCAATCTACCTTTTTCCAGTTTTATTTGGTTTTCTAGTTTTTTTTTTGCCCCATGCCCGTCCCAAAAAAAAAAAATTTTTAGCTCTAATTATTTTTCCCGTAAATGCGATATATCCTCATTTTTTTTACAATTTTGAAAAAGAAAAATGATCTGGAAATAATAATTATATTTTTTGTATTACTATGGCTTATCTTCTTGTTATTGTATGTAAAGGAGTGGGCAGTTGAGGTCTTTCCAAGGGAGAACCAGTGGTCCTCTATATGAGCCCATGGAGTTTGAAGAAACACGGAATTTTTATGCAAGAAAGCCCCTGTCACCAAATAGTAGGCTGGAAAAGTCAAGTGAAGAGGTAGGGCTCTCAAAATTCTATACCCTTGACGATTACTACTACAACCATTTCACTTTCAATAATAACAACTCCTTTGACATGTATCGAAGTTTCCAAAACTTTTGAAAGAATTACTAAGTATTCCGAGCACTCTTTTCGACTTGAGGTCCTCTACAAGTCCTCTTGTTCTTGCGTGCTTGCAAATATTTGCACGATTTTTGACTACCATTTATATTTTACCTTGTATATACATTTGTTTTTGACTATTTCTTTCAAATAATCTGTGTAATAATTGTATCTACTTAATACTAGTTACGCATGTAGGTAATAATATTATGTAGTTTCGAGTTTCTTTAGAGACTGACAAAAAAAGCTTGCCTGCATGTTGTATGTTTTGCGAAATAAACAGCAAGCAATGCACTTGCTTTTGCTTATACAAGATAATCACTAACTTTTCTCCAATTTTCTCATCTATTACTTTAATTTTTTTTAGAAATGCGTTGTGAATTTCACTAACGTTGTATGATTAACTGTAGTATTATGCTTTATCACTTTTAGTTAGTTAAGTTATGTACATATGCCAAAGTAAACATTTAACCATTTAATTTCAATGTAAAAGTTTCTCACAGCAAATCACTTTGCACGGATTTGTAAAGATTTAACAATTCACCACATTCACATTCACACTTTGGTCTTTCATGATTATGTGAACGTTCCTAGTAGTAAACCGAGAAAGTCATGCACAATTTTTGTAAACTTAAAACTTATTCTGGGTATCAATAAGCGTATATTCAATTTTTGCTTATACCACTTTGTTTCACTACGATATACTACTTATGAATAAATATGATTTCAATAGATTTTAATTCTTGTTTTGGTGAGATTAAAGATGGATCTACCTATTCTTAATTTTTAGTTTTCTGAATAAAAAATTAAAAAACCCATATAAATATATTATCTGCTATTCTTTAAAGCTTTGAAAAACAACACTTCTACATATACACAAAACATTTGCCGTCATGCCGTCTTTAAATATGCATGTATTTCTCTATTGTTTATTAAAACTGATACCTATGCTGTAAATCGAAACATAATATGTATATTACAATTTACAAGCTGAGTAAGCGATTTGAACACAAATTATCATGCAAGTACGATTTTCTGCCATGTTGATTGCACAGCTATGTATATAATTATTTATTTTTAGGATTTAAGAAATATTTCTTCTACTAGAGCTTACTGACAAACAGTACACTTACCAAGTACTTTTCACACCTTTCTTCGGAGGCACCTGGATGAAAGTATTTACTTGATAATTAACAACTATTTCTTCACATCTATCTCTGGTACAGCATGCTACCTGCCTGCATTCACATATCCTGCACTGCTCTACAAAACGCCTACTTGAAGTAAACTTACATTTCCATAAATTACAAATTTCATTGCACGAATAATTTCTTTCTCGTAAATTCTCTATGACAGTGGAAGTTGGTAAAATCTATCTATCAAATTGTATCAATTGTCAATATTCTTAATGCATTAATTCTTCATTGCCATCTTGATGTTCTCACCATCACGACATCACCATTCTTGCTTTTATTTGAGTGATTGCTAAAATCAACTGAATTGTTCATAGCTTTTTCAAATACATCTTCACTCTCTTGGACATGTTCTTTTATGACTAATTAAAACCACAAAGCACCGCACCGCCACCCAATTACCTCCACTTCTTTTAAAAGCCGGTTTATAGCCAAATTGTATTTTAATCTCTGGTTTTATAGTCTAACACAACAACTCGTCAAAGTCAATCGTTAGTACGGCAGACTGCGTCAATACTCTAATTTCATTACGACGACTACAACTTCCACAAAACCACACGTAATACATCCGCTGTACACAATTGCCAACTTCCATTGTTGTGTGATCAGTTGTTTATGTAGTAAGACCATTTTTAAATTTAAAGTTTACCAATAATATCTTGCTTCCCTGTTTTTTTTAAACTTTAAAAATAGTCTAAACCAAACCTAGCTTGTTTTTTTAATTGTACAGATTTGTGCACGACATGCATCCAACCATAATTTCAACGAATTGACCTTTATTTATGTTCTAAACTTTTGTTGATTTTGTTGATTTGCTACTCTTTCTTTAAATATGTATGATAACTATATGTTACATTTTACAGGACTCTCTTCATCAACAAAGGAAGAAACAGCTTCAGGAGGAGCCAGACTTGATTCCATGTTATCAGCATGTAAATAGTAACGTCATTGAAGAAGAAGAACCAATGCCTTTAGGAGATGATGATAGTCTTAAAGCTCAGTCAGATTCTAACTTCTTTTATCATCATTCACACTCCAAGATATCTACAAAAGCAACAATCGCAGAAGGAAATTTGCAGAATGAGAGTGATGATCTTTTTTTAGATGAGCCACACAAGATATTACATCTGAATAACAACAAAGCATGTGAACCAACTAAGCTGGTAACTCTCTCCCTAGACGAATCATCAACATCACCCCTTCCACCCCCTAAACTATCATTTATCAAAAAGATCTCAAAACTTATGCGATTCGGACACGATAATCATCACGGACTGAATGGAAAAAAGACACTTAGGTCTTCCTTCACTGAAACAAACCAAAATTCTCATAATCATCAACCAGCCCAAAACCAGCAAGAGAAAGTTTTAAATGGAAATAATAACAGTAACAAAATTATCGTCAACGCTACTGCTGAAAAGAATAATTTAATAATCAGCGAAAAAAATATATTACCAGGAAATAACTGTAGTAGTAATAGTAGTCAGAGCGATAATGACACCTTGTCATCAACAAAGTCTTCGAAATCAAAAGCTCAGAAAAAGTCATTAAAATTTTTTACTTCGCTTCGGAGAAATAAGCATACTGATTCTCAAAACAGCTCAGACTTGATATCTTCCTAATGATAGGCATGAGATATTATTTATGTACATATATCCGTAATCTACATTAGTAACCGTTTGTCCTGTAGAATAGCTACATATATCTACTTGGTTATATAGATGAGCCTTCTGAAAGTGTAATAGCTGACAATAGAAAAATAAATCAACAAATCGGCACTCTAAAAGTCGTTCGTTCAATTGGTTAAATCATAACAATAATAAATAATTATACATATATTAATACAAAAATGTATTTTAGGGAAGAAAAGAGAGAAAAAAATTGTTGAAAATGAGTCTGATATATGTATAGTATGTAAAGTGTATCTTGTATTTGTATGATCATCATTACCTGATCAAGAGTATTCCATGGTTTAAAAAAACGTGTTTTTACTCAATCAATCTTAACCCAGGATAAATTACCACGGAGAAAAAAACGCAAAATCATCCATCTGCAAGTCATAGTTGATGGAGATTGTTTTTCTACATTTGTTTTATTACGTGACAAATGCAATAATTTTTATCTGCATGTCGCACAACAAAACTGTTGCTACACAATTGGCAACCAACATGGCCTAAAATTGAAACTTGAACTGTTCTCCCTGTTACTCCTTCCATATAGTATTGGTGAATGGATCTGATCTTATATTAAAGCCACGAACCTTAGGAGAACCCTTCTGTTTTAGAAAGGAAACTGGGTAGGTGTTTGTTACATTGAATGAAAATTGTACTGTTTTTTTAAAAAGTTCTGAACTCTGAACTGATTGTAGCATGTAAAAATTAAGTTATTAGTTATCTTCAAAAACGCATTTTTGCCTTTTCAATACGATTTTGATTACGTGGCATGAATTTTCGTAAGCACACCTTCTGTCAGTTAGATTAATAGTGATACTTTACCAGTCGGGAATTTGTAGTCAATCCTTTTTCTCTTTAGTTGTTCTAAACAACTTTTATTGTTTTAAATGCGCGTGAATCTCATCTAGAACACAACTCAGTTTTAGAATAAAAATGGTGACTATTAAAATATAATTGAGCAGTTAATGTATTTTTGATTAAGACCCTATAATTAAAAAGCGGTTGTGATCAAACTTATAAATACCATTTCTTGCCACAGCAGTTATTTGGGATGGTTAAGATACACGGGTGCGTTCACATTATGGGGATAAAGTGGCATGGCTTTGGGTTAAATGTGTTCTACGGTTGATATCGTAATTGTAACGGTGGTGCATTTTTATTGCCGCTGTTGTGATAAAATAATGAATATAGTATCCATTTTACGTTTTTATAAGGTTCCTTCGTTTGCTAGCAGACTTGGCCAGAGTAGTTGAAAAACCTGGAAGATAAGAAAGAAAGTCTCCGCATCCGCTTGAACTTGGAAAAATGAATCTCGCGCAACGTTCTTATTGTTTGACATAACAAATAAAAGATTTTTCAAAAATAAATAGTTTTAAATGTATACCTAGACTTAAGTTTAATGTGATATTTTTCGTATAAGTAATTTAATTTTAACTACACGTAATTAGCGTATAATAAAATTTTAAAAGTCAGACTACTTGTCGAATGGTAAATACATCATATGCATATTATGTCCAATTAATGGTCAAAGGCAATAACATGAAACGTTAGTTGTTCCTTCAGAAAATGACACCAAAAAGTATAGTAATAATTGTAAAGATATAAACACAAGTTAACATAAAAATGCTTCAATATTTAAAGAGTATGACATATTTTGAGAAGATTGGTGTCTTATTGGATTTTTTAAATTATCAACTGAACCTTGACCAAAAATATGAAGACAAACACTTAAATGAGAGTCAAAAGTAGCTGCAAATTTGCTACAACTACTCTATAAGCTATGTTGCAACATAATCACCCGCACGCAACAGCCTTCTTGTTTTCGCACGGGTTTGTTTGATTTCAAAATAGTTATTTATTATGTAGTTTCTCGGTATTAAGTATCTTTCAAAAGCTTTATAAACGCCTTTGTTTATTGTATCTTTAAAATCCTAATTATCGTGTCGTCATAAAGTAAGTACCTTGTCCAACAATTCTCCTCTCCGGCGTTCTGAATCTCTTTTGACGGTTGAAGAGATGTGTACTGAATTGCGGATACACGTACATTACAAATACGGTTATTTTAAAATAATATGTACTTTACATGCGTTTGCATGGTGTTGGTGTTTGTTCAATTATATTGTCTATGTATGCATTTTCTATTGAAGCCTATGAAATAAAGACAAAAAATCTTTCTCTATAAGCTAAGCTGATTAATAAGCACTGATTAATCAAACGCATATCATAATCATTTTTGAGTCTGATCTTGAAAACCATTTTTGTCGTTTGAATTAGAAGCATTCGAATTTATCATGGATCATTGAATCATATCTGCATTATGGCATGAGCATTTCTGCCTGTCAAAGTCAACCAATTGATGGCGATGTCATGAAAGTAAAATTGAAGCTTGATCATTGATTTAAATAATATTTTTGTACATAAAAAATAACAAAATCAACTTTTTAAATGTCACAATATCTTATAGAAGACCTCATTAGCTGTAAAGTTCTTTTAAATCATCAAGTTATGTGAGTTTTTTTGGAAAAAGCCTCCAATTTTCAAAACACTATAGCACAAGTTCTTTTCTTCAACGATGGTTCAGTGTAGTGTGGGAAGGGGACATCCTTCAAATCCCCACACATGCTTGATTTCTGAGAAGACGGGGGTGAGGTACCTTTTGCTGTTCCAGTCCCAATCATACATATAATATATGTTGTGACCACCTTGTGCATTACTGTACTTATTATTATTATAGTACTACCGTATTACTTCATTATCGATTTTTTACCAATTCGTTTATGGTGTTTTAACATCCTATTAAATGCCTTTATTATTCAGCCCGAATCTAAAAGTCGCTAGGAACATTAGGCTACGTAGGTGGATGCATTAAAATGCATTGATAAAATCACTAGCGCAATATCCCTAGTTCAGTCGGAGCAGCAGTTAGCTGTCTGAAATAGTATGGTTCTGACTTAATATGTACCTAATACGTAGAACCCAATTGTGAATTTTGCATCTGTTCCTTTTAACAAGAAACTTAAAATGCTAAAAGGTTAGTTTCTGATTAAAAATCAAGATAGTCAAGTCTCTCTGCTCAAGATATTTATTATGAATACATGTGTGGTTTTACTTTACATTGTTTTTACACATCTAATAATCTATCGTCAAATTGAACATCACTTCCGGTAGCTTCACAAAATTGCAGATGACAAGACAAGGTCAGTAGGAACGGTTTCATCAAGCATATATTTGTATGTATGTATATTCATAATTTTGAACTTGACTTGCATGTATTTACTTGCATGAAAATTAAATACCACACAGATACATTTATTACTGCTGCAACGCATATAACAAAATTGTTATTTCCTCTTCGTGCAGTGAACCCTTAATGTTGATTTTACTTTTTATTTTATTTTTGAGAGCAAAAGCAAAAGTAATTCCTCTTTCTGTCATTCATTCCTTGCAATCATCAGTCATCAGTAAAACCCGTCTTAAGAAGACACAAACAAGTACATACATACACCCTAGCAAAAACCAAAAATATGTATTTACATACATACATATTGTAGGCAACAGTAATATTATATTTGCTGAAAAGGGCCTTTCGGTACTGCTAGAACGATATAAGCCTTGCTTTTGCACAGATGAAGGTACCATCAAAATTGAAAAAAGTTGCAACGACAAGTTTTAAAGTGAAATGAAAACTTTACGGAAACCCCCCCATAAAATGTTTTTGTGCAGACTTGAGCCAAAAAAATCAGCGTTCAATTGAAAGAGAAAAACCAGAATAATCATAATGATTAGAATTATATGCATATATTGTTATGACTACCACCAATCCTTCTTCATTTTTTCAAGTCTGGTCTCAGCTTATCTCTACTATCGCAATACCAATAACAATTACTATCATCTTCATGTGTACATTCCCTCTTGTTAACTAAATAACCAAATAATTTTTCACTGATTTTTCCACTTTCAATGATCTATTTAGTCATAAAAACGCCAGCCGTTCTATGTTGTCCACTATGATAACATGGTTGAACGTATATCAGTTTTCGTTTTTGTCATGCTCATGCTCTCAGTCTCAGTAATTTTGTGCTCTTTATAAGGCACATATTTACATGCGCTACTCATCATTCTATTCATACAATAATATTTTTTGTTGGTCCTAAAACATGTATTATTATTTTTTCGAAAAGGTGCATCACTAGCATCACAGATCATCCTTATGTTCCACCACCATCATCATCATCATCCATTGCCGTGGTCTTAGTCTTAAGTTATCATCATTATTCATCTTCATCATTTTGCAGTTTTTATCCTAGGTTTAAAATTTGTGACACACTCGCAGACTCAAACTCTCTCACTAACTTAAACACACTCGCGCAGAAAGCTTGGCCTAATGACACAGTGTGGAAACCGGTGAAACAAGATTCCCTTCTAGGTACATAATGTGCCTCTGCCTACAAGAACTCTTTTAAACTCGATAAAACTACCTCACCTTAAGCTCGCCTTTGTGTCTGTATGGTCGTTAACCAACCAACCCAACTTCCACTTCGGATGACGAAGATAATGATAAGCAAAACTATGAGTATAAGCTTTTTAATTTTTCGTAGCATAATATGCAAAAATTGCAAGTCTCAAAAATCTTTCTCAGACTTGAAGGACTGAAGTGAAACGTTTTAAACCCAGCACGCGTTTTTGCTCTTTTCTCTTGACGAATTCATAATACATTTTTCGTGTGGTATCGTATCAATTTGCTTTATGAAATGTTATACCTCTCTTTGATTTGCAGAGAAGAAACAAGTCTTTGACTTGAGAAGGGAACATGATAATTTTTTGTTCATCTTTCACGTATGTTACATTAATAATGATTGCTATGGTTGTGGCTGGTCACCAAAAATATGATCTGTTTGTCATGTACCACACCGTATGCAGGTGTTACCTATTGTCTTCCTCCGCCCGTTGCCATTATCTAAAGAGAGTCGCCAGTTAAAAGAAAGAGAAAAGATTGGCTGAGCGTCAGGGAATACAGGTGAAAAATACGATAAAAGACATTAGTTTGAAATTGGTTTTTGTACTACTTTTTCGCGTCCTTAAACTACCATGTATTCTTGCAACACTTGCACTTTGCATTTACACGCCCAGCCTGCGTTAGCAATAAAATATTCGAATTAGTGCATGTGCACTTACAATTACAGCGTATGGATTAATATGATTTGATTGTCTGCTATTATTGCTACCTTACTCACCATCATCGTCATCATACAGCAGTAACACGACAGAAGACACAAAACTCATCTTTGTCAAAGCATTTAAAAGTGTTTAATGACGTGTCTAATTGGTAATTACTAATTACCAGTGGTAGCTGCTATTGTTTTTCTAGGAAACTTTTCTTCTTCAAAAATAATTACTTCTTTTAATTCAATGAAGCTTTATGATTCTTTTTTAATCTCATGTAAGTAATAAACTTATCAGAAATAAAATCAGAGTCGTGATGTGGCTCTAGGTAAAGCTTCAAAATAAAATGTACTCTAGAGCTTGGTACCCTTGTCCTAGTAACAGTATGAGCGTTGCTGTGTGATGATGATATGATATGCCTCCGAGGAAAAAATAGTACTTTGGGCCATATTTAAATTCATACTTGCAAAGTAACAGTAAGCAAACCATTTAATTTCGAAATGAGTAAGCATGAGGTGAATTAACCTAACACCATCTCTACCATATCTCTTAAAATTACTTTAGTCAAGAGCGTTGGATGAGCTGATTGGTTTAATAGTTTGATTGAATGCAGCACTGAGTGATCAATAGAGCACGTTGTCGCTTTCTTCACACTTGAAAGGTGTTCTAGCATAAAAAATTGTTTTTCTTCGTTGTCGACGCATTTAACTTGAACCACAAAAGTCCAAGAAGATTCATTTAGTTACACATTATTAGCATAACCAATATGCATAGTAACCGGGATAATCGGTAATACTTTGTACAGTTATACATTGAGATAAATTTTAGTTGTCATAATGAATGGCAAGACACACTGTAAAACTTGATGAAGACGCGAAAGTGGTAGTCAATCTACTGTATAATCATATATTGTTTGTCATTCAAAAAATTCCTTGTAATAGTATGCATGCATCAATCCGTCAGTAAAGAATTTGACAAGACAGCTTGCACTTGATCTCTTCTCAAGCTAAGATCACAAATTCAAATATTTCAAATGTATTTGGTAAAGGCTGAATTATCTGTGCAAATCAACATCATTGAACTTTTGTGAGGAAAGACGTAGCTACATTTACATCAATATTCAATATTGAATTGAAAGATGCAGTTATTGATATAACATTACAACGCACACATCTCTTCACGCTATTCAAATATGCTAGCTTAGCTTGCCATTCCCGAGGCGACAATAAATCATAGGAACTCCAGGAAGCTGAGACTGAGATTATGAGAATGCGCATAACAATTTGCCGTATAAAAGTGTCACGACAAATCGACTTTTACAGCGTTCCTATATTATATGATAGAACAACTCATGATTGATGCAGTAAAATGATTCTTTCGTCGTTTGGCTGCAGTGATTTTAGAGGTCAGGTCGTGCCAAAAATTACATGAATGAAAATCAAAAAGTGCAATAACATATTTATTTCAATGTGTTTTATCAATATGTTGTACTATAAATACAAATAAAACGGAAGTAATCAACCCATTTCTATTTATTTATTAGCGATCAATACGCAATGCGATTGCATGTCAATACTGGCATATTGGTTGGTACAGTTTATTGAATTGGGACTGGAACGACAAAAGGTACCTCACGTCTTCTCAGAGATGCAATGAGTTATTCTATCGGATATGGTAATATTAGAAATGTCCATTTGTCGTGACACTTTTTAATACGGCAGATTTGTTAGTGGGAAATGTTGAAATATATTAGAAATAATCCTTAAAATATTAATACTCGTACAAGGCGAAAAAGATATTCTGCGAATCTTGTCAGACTCGCTATTTGTAACAATAAAATTCTGCATGATGTGCATTACATTTTATGAGTAGTACGTGTATTGTATACTACAAATTGCAATGATGTATTTTAGCTTTAATGCATGCTTATCATTCCGAACTCAAGATTATCGATGCATAATGTGTTGCATTTTCTCATCTTCCCTATCGTCATGCAACTTCTTGCAAACTTAATAGAGAGTGCACATTATTACGCATGCATGCTTGGCTTTGGCTTCTTCATTATCGTATAATCCGTGTTTCTTTTACAATATCGCTGCATATAATAATCGAAATCGAAAATAATAAAGCGCTAAGATTTTGATTCCAGATTCTAGCTCTAGCAGCAGGGCTGCAAAATGTTCTCCCCAAATAACCATTTTTCATGAATAATAAACGATTTTAGCAAATTGGCCTTTCGTGCATATGCACAGTGCAAAATGTCATTTTGATTTCAATATTTCCCAAAAACGTGTGATTCAAACTATTGGACACAGGTATAAAAGCGGGGGAGCAATATGAAATTTATTGCTTGTTTAGCAGTAAATATAATAATTATGTTTGGAATATATTTTTCATTAGAATGTGAGTATATGTATATGTCTCCTATAATTACCTTCCTGCAACCCTGACAACAAAGCTAATGAACACATTGTTATTCCCAATTACCTTATAGAGACAGCCTGTAACAGACATCAATAAATATTATTGTTCATCAACTCTCGCCTTCCATCCAACTTTTCATTTTCAAAAATCAAAATCAGTAGCATTCACACTAAACAGTAATAGTATTCTTTGACGGTGATACTCTGATAAAAACGAGAAAAAATTAGCAATATCATGAAAAATATGCAATTAAAGAGATCTCTTTCAGAAGCTTCTGTTTTGACTCTTCATCAGACCGCTCAAACCTTATATTGCGACTATCATGTGCATCTTGCTTGTTGCTGATTGTTATGAGCTAAAGAAAAAGTTTGGCGTAAGTTAGGATGAATCAAAGCAGCAACAATGCAACACACATAAAAGTAACAATGGTATCAATTTTGCTCTCATTCCATTCAGCACCATCGCATTAACTATTCACTACTGATGATGAACACTGACTGACTGACTAGCTAAAATGGAAAATGGTCAGAGGCATAATATTTTCTTCTTCTTTACACGAAGCTATTTAATAATAATGATTGGTAAGTCACCTCGTGGCTCTAAATGGTAGTGTGCTTAGACTTGTTAAAGGAGTCGAGTATAGGTAGATAGTTTTGTCGAGAGCATCCTCCTCCCCCTGTGCAATCATAATGGCACGTTGCTGTACCAGCTAACTAACTAGCTTTAAGTTGCTCTTGCTGCTGGTATCAGTATCACTGCATTTGGTCATCGTCATATATCCCACCATATCGCTATTGGCATCCACTTGATCATAATAATTGCATCTATGCATGGCATCAAGTTAAATGATGGTTGATGGTACAAGAACTAGAATTACCAGTACTACCACTATACCATATACTATTGCTTCTTAGAGCTCTCTATAGGCAAAATCACAATTTTTCAAGTCATTTTGCAGAAATATTTTGCACACCAACAACCCCCACGTCCTTTTCGCATCTGCTCTCCCTCTCGTTTGAATTTTCTTCGTCGTCATAAGAACAGCGCAAGAAATGATGATCACGATGATGGTTTACTTTTTACTTCGTTTGACTTCTTGACAAAAAAAGTGATTCTTCTTCGATAGCAAAAGTGATCTGACTCTTTCTTTCGTTTGGTGTCATCATCATCATCATCACCGCAGCGTCGTTGTAGATACTTTTCAGCGTTCAACTCAACTATTCAATTCATAAGAGAGACCCTTCCTTATAGCGAGCATAGTTACATGCCATTCATATCAGGGAGAACCCTTCAGTCACTATTAGTGCGTACTCCGTCCTGTATGAACAAAGACCACCACAAACCAGTCTACATTTTAAGCGTTCCTCTTCTTGTGACTCTTTTTTTTCTTTCCAGATAGGGAATTCAAGAAAACAAGGTGCAAGGCCTAGCCAATCTAGAAAAAAAACCATTGTAGTTACTCTAACCTCTGGAGTCCCTCCCTAGTCCAGTGTGGAAGTAACAACCTACATAAGTCTGTAGTCATCAATATTAAATTAATTTAGTAGAGAAGTTTACATGTCATAAATATTCAACCATATGAAAAAGTGATTTGGAAAAAAACTACTTTCAATTTCGTTTGAATTTTAAAATCTTTGATTTAAGTGAAATGATTTGGATAGTTTAACAGTGAACAGAGCTGTTTACAATAATTTAATTACGAAAAGCCGGCGTGGTTAAGAAAATGATAAGAAGAAGATGTAATTTAACTCGATAACAAGAAGTTATTCAACAGAAAGAGACAAAAACAACAAGACGTCAGCATATCGTCAATCTTCAAGCAAATAAGCTAGTTTCGTCAACTCAACTTCTCTTCAATGAGAATAGTTAAAAGTGGAGAGATTCATTCAAGTGGTGGTGCGCTGTAAGCATTCATGTTATTTTTACGGTCGTTCCACTTAGTTTCGCCGTGGTTTCTTCTTTGTCAGGTTGTCGGTCGGTCGGTCGGTTCCTCCATTCATTCCGGCGCCAGCGTGTAGTAAGCTCTCAGCGTGTGTGTTTTTTAAAGAATGATCTCCTCCAGCAGCAGCAACAACAACAGCAGCTGACATTAAACTGACGTTTTCTGTATTGTTACTTGTGCTTTGTGCATATTCCAATTCCAATATTGCTGTTGCACCTGTCATTCGGTTTCGACAACATTTAAATTTTAGACGAGTGGTTTTATTTGCAAGTTAATGTGAGTATTATACACAGTAGCATTTTTTTGCATGCATAAATAGTAATATTCTTTTAGTAGCTCTTACTCCTGCCATCAGATTTCAATCTTTTCAAGAGTGTTTTTGTGTTAAGTGAAAAACTTCCGATTTAACCCTTTCAAAATGACTCGATTTCAAAATTTAAGGTGATATATTAATCAATAGGAGTAAATCTTTCAAGTCTAGAGGACACAAGCGTCATAGAAGCAACGCTGACCGAGAAGAATTTTCATAGTTTTTTATCATTTTACCGGATATAAACTTTGGGTCTTCATTGTTGCAGAGGATAGAGGAAATTGACTGAATCTAATTGTGAGTGGTAAGTAATTATGCGGTTTTCTTGCATTCATTACATAAGTTATTAAATACTTGAGTGGATGTGGATATGTATATGACAAATTATGAGTGAATTAAATGTGTGATTGTGAGATGAGGTCAACATTTAAGATTTGATCTTGTTGATTCATGGTTGTTGGTCACCCAGCGATCAAATTACATATTTTAATG
>JAQIXW010001240.1:0-20579 GCA_034700685.1 Willowsia buskii
GAGAGAGAGAGAGAGACAGCAGCAACGATCTTACTCCTGCTGTTGGAGAGGAAGGAAGGAAGGAAAAGGCAGACAGGCAAGACAACCAACGCGAGCGAGAGAACAAAGGCGTATTTGTATATTATGTATATTTTTTGGTATATCATATATCTTACCAGCATCAAAACTGCTGTCATCCCATAATCATCTTGATCATCATCAACAGCAGCAGCATTATCATGATTCCTTTCTCGTCACTAGTATCTCATTTATTTCCATACTGCTCGTAAGGTGGTATAAGATTGTTTCATGCTCCTATATTGATACAGTATGCATTCTCTATCATCATTTCGTTTGATTATCAAGAAGTAGGAGAAGTGAAGCCTGGCAAGTTAAACTCTCAAGTCAAAGGGAAGGCTGAGGCCAATCCTTCTCTTCTCCTGTCTTATGTCTTATACGAATGATGATTAAGATGGTGAGGAGAAGAGAGTCGAAAACAGTGCTATATGCACATATGATACCCAATCCCGTAATCCCACGCATATACACAGGCAGGCAGAAAATGTGTATTATGATTTTGTGTGCGTATGCCTATACATAAATATATGCATTTATCAAGATGACATCTTCGGATCACATATAAATTCCCTTTCTTTCAACGCCTGGCTGGGTGGTTAGTTCGGGTTTGGCTTTGCCTACATGACTTCTTCAAGAATAGGTTATGATTCTTGCGTCTTATATGTATGCATACAAGTCACGAATGTAGCAATAATAATAATAATGATTCTCGCACCGAATATGAAACCATCACAATCACTAAATAGAAAGAAAAAAGAAGCCACAACAAAATTGTCGGATAAAATGAAGAATTTGACCAAGCAAATCCCGTTTGCACGTTTGAGCTTTCCTGATGCCCCTGATAGAATACAGAGTGAGTGAAGTCTGCGAGTCGGGATGCATGAATGTGTATTAGGTTGGTTACTTTTCCTGCTTCTTTTGGCTTTTGCTATGCCTAATCATAATCATAATAATCTTGTGATAGGTATTATATGATCCTTTATATGCATACAATGTTGCCTCTATGTATTTAAGATATTAACGTACATTTGTACTTTTTGGATTGGTAAGAAGTACAACTTTCACCTTTCTCACTCTCCTTTTTTTCTTTCCACTTGTTCACTTTCGTTAGTTCACGACACGACGAATTTTTCTTTTCCTTTTTGTTGGGAAAAAAGTGTGATGGTTAGTAGGTACTCAGCATCTTTTGTGATTCAGATTCATATTAAAACATTGTTCGTTACGGGGGTACATGCGTTGGATACGCGATTAGTTTTGATGGTGTATACTTATGTATGAGCGGGGAAACATTTGAAGGAAGAAAGTATCATTGCTGGTGTTTTTGCTATGTGCTCTCTACTCCCGTTACTTTTATTCGGTTTCTTTTTCTTCGTCTTCTTCTTCATCTGCTGACGATTATGATGATGATAAAAGAGCGAAAAAGGAGAAAGTGAGAGAGCACACACAAGGGAGCTAAATTAATGAGCTTTTTCTTTAGACATATGAGTACTCGACGAAGAAGAAGAAGACGAACACGGAAAAATAAAGGCGAAAGAGAGAGAGAGACAGAGAGAAAATTTGGTAATTCTTTTCGTTAGAGTCGCACGAGCTGTGTATGCCTAAAATGTTATAAGTAGAGGTGAATTCATGGTATATGAATTCACATAACTTTTTGTGAGAAGGCGAAAAGGACAAAAAACGAGAAAAGTCCTGTTGGTTGGCTGGTTGGATAATTTTTTGAAATGAGCAGATGGTGATGATGGCCATGATGATGAGGCGCGGCAAAAGAAACAGGAGGAGTATTATTATTAGTAAAAAAGAAGTAAGAAGGTGGCAAATAAAAGAAGAAGAAAGCTCTTTTGGTGTTGGTGGTAGCGGACCTTTCTGGCATTATGACGATGCTGATAATGTTGATAATGATGATTAGGATTGAGCTCTGCTCAGGAGAGAAAGAGAGAGAGAGCTCCAAGAAAAGGAAAGAAATAGCGATGAGCGGTGTATGTATGTCTGTGTAAGCTATTATTCCAAGAAAGATTGCAAGTTGGCACTTTATTATTATTCGTGTTGGGTATATATCCATACTTCTGTGTATGTATATTTTTCGTGCTGCTGTTACTCATACATTTAATCATCATCATCATCGTGGACATCAGCAAAGCAACACACGCGGCATATTCATTAAAACATAGAAGATGTATTTTCTCCTTTTTTCTTAAGCTGGTTTCTTATTTCTTTTTCGCCTTAGCTCATTAACGTGCTTAGTGTTGGCAATGACGTATAAAAAAGAGAAAAAAAAACTGTTTCAGCAAATCTTCCAAGTAAAAGTAGGCGTGTGTTGTGCGTCTGCTAAATGAGAATGGATCTGCTCCTGTGTAGAAAATATTGTATAATTTTTCCAAATAGGTAATACTAATAAAAAGGTCGTTCTAAAAATAAGCATTTTTAGTGATCTCTCTGATTTGCAGAGTTGAGTATTTCACAGGAAACTTATAATGGTGTCTGAATTGGATACGTACTATTATTTAACTTACTTAACTCAAAGCTCGTGTAGCTTCTTCCTACATGCATGAATAGTAGAGACAAATGATAGAATTCATACTTTTCCTATACATATATATTTCCTGTAATATTTTATCAAATTCAGATAATATCCATACAAGGTTTCGAACATGAATGCTGGTCAATATATGTAAGTGGGGCATATATGTATGTGTTTTAATATAACGAGAAGTTTGAGGAGTATTATTATTTTTCTTTCCCTTCATTATTCTACCCCAACTGAAATCTTTTCTCTTCTTGACCGGAATCATTTTTTTCTCATGGAATGTGAATGAATGGTCCGGTAACTAACTTAAGAGATTCAAATGTATGAACATGCATCTTACCAGAATATTATTATGTGTTCTATAACTGCTGCTGTTCTTTATTCTTTTCCTCTCCGTCTTTTCTCTCATACTTCCGTTCATCCATAATCTGACGAGAAAAAATATGAAATTGGCCTGCATTAGTATTATTCGATGGCATATTATTCCATTCAACATTATTCTGTACTACTAGTCGATTCTTTCTTCAAATAGGGGCTTCTCGATCTCCAAGTCAAGCCAAAACCAGGAATAGTAGTCAGTTCCATCATGCATCTGACTTGACTAGCAGAGTAGCAGCAGAAGCTATAGAGTATAATCTATAAATAACATACGCAACAGAAATGAAAGGGAAAAATATACAAAGAAAGCATATTATAGAGAGAATGTATGCATCACGGTTCACTGAGCATATGTATCGCATGCAGAATTGGATTAGATTGCTCTGTCTCATTATTTTTCCCCATAACTTAACTTGCTTCCTTTTTTTACTTTCTTCATTTCACTTGTGTATTCCAATGGTATGGATAAGTTATTGCGGAGCAGAAATTTATGATTATATAAAATTTTGTGCTTGCCTATATACATTCACTTTACACTGAGCAGCCATATATGTACATATTCAATAATAAATTTCGTTCTTTATTTTTTCCCTAGGTTGATTTAAGAATTTCTTCTGGATGCTGGAGAATAAATAAGAGAAACTTGATTGGAATATGGAATATTCGTCGGATCTTGACTGCAGTTTTCAGTCCGAAGAGGAACGGATGATTGGAAGGAAAATACATATGCATTACGTGAGCGTCCCACATACCCAAAATCCACATCAGTATCAGAACTGGATTTTTTGGAAAGGGCGGAATTTCGAATGGAGTCCTTCTTGTTGTACCTTGTGCATGCTAGACTTCCTAATCAGTACGCATGGATGGCGATGAAAGAAGCAAAACGTTGGAAAAGGATTGGAGTTGACTATGTAGTAAAATTATGCTGCTGCTATGCTTGGACGTGGAATATGGATGCAATCGACAGCTCATCTCACCGCTATAGTGAAATTTTTCGTTGTGAAAATGATCGTTTAATTATAATGCGGCGACAAAGTGGTTGGGTGAGGTAAGTCAATCTCGAAGTAAATGAAGTGTTTTTATAAAGAATTTCAAAGTCCATAAACGGGTAGTATTTTCAAGGATATTCTAGATGTTGCCCATATCCATGATTTTGAAATGTACTAATTGGAAATATGTCAACTCGGACATTCAACATGACGTGGAAAAACACTTTGACAAGCTCATAGTCATATACCATCATGTGCAAAGGTAATTTTAATCATTGACGTCATCATATCTGCATCTTGAGCCTCAATTGAAACTGGCTGCCATTATTAAGCATTATACGAGTTACATACAAAATCATGGAAAATATACATGAATGACAAATATGTATTAAAACATGTGCCCTGTAGTTAGTAAAGCATGTGTGTTATGCTGAGCAGGTTTTGATTTGAATTTTCCATGTACATGCATAATATTAAGCTACAGTATAAGTGGAGAGCATTCTGATTGGTAAATAGGGAAAGAGAAAGGACACAATCAAAGAGAAAACATTCTTGTAAAGAAAGGAATTCAGCCTGACTCTTTGGATTTTCCCTTCTTTCTTTTGCTTCTTTAGTAATCTCTGTCTAATAATATGGTTAAATACAACAATATGGGCATACATCATGGAAAAGTGCCTTAAGCCGCATATTGATAGAAAAATGCTATTAGAAATCTTACTGCTGAGCTGGTAGCAGCACCCACTCAATTTTCTTTATTCTTCCTCATTCCTAAAGGTCCTGTGTGTTTTACCTTTCCTCTGAGCTCTACCAACGTTCACTAATGTTAGTGCTCAAGATATTTTACCAAGGCAGTCAGAAGAATCGTGGCCACATGAAAGAAAAGAAATACGGAAAATGAAAAGAATGAGCAATTGAAGAGAGAAAAAGATTCATTAGAAACGTTTCGTTTGTCTATGTATTTTACTTACGAGATGACTTTTCAGTTAGTTTAGCAAATACATAGGATACGACCAACTTCATACATAGTCCATGAAATGTACATGAGTTTGTAAATGGAAGCGAGGGTCGCAATGACTAACCGCATTCCTTGCATTCATGTCAGGTCGAACACATCCACATATACACATAAACGTACAACCACATGCATTACAGAAACTTAAGTCAAGGTGGCTACCTATGATAGCTACCAATGATATTCTATATATATGTGATACTGGTTAACTGGTTTTGACTATGTATTTCCCTCCTTGATTTTGAGTGATTCTAATTGAATCTCCGGAAGAAAATTCTTGAAGCACACAGTGCCAGCACAAAGCAGGTACTTTCTTCTGGACCTCTTTCAAAAGTACACAAGATAGTTTAAATGAGAGTGCATAGTAGTAGTAAGTAATACGTAAGTCCATGTCCTTAATTTAAGTAGGAAATATTTCATTAAGGATCCTCTGCTTGAAATAAAGTGATGGTAGCTAGTGAGCACCAAGATTGGAGCAACAGTAAATAGTAGCAAATCACATTCGGGGTTTACTTATGGCATTTCACGACATGATGAACATTCTCGTTAGTCTCCTCACCGTTTGGGTATCGTGTAGTCAGCTAATATCATATACATGTGGTAGCTGTAGGTACGTATTATATAAGCATTCCGGGTTCGCCCTACCTCATTGCATCTTATTTGATGCATATGGGCAACAATTTGATTCTTCAAAGGAGAAAAGTGTACTGCTCTTTGTTTGAAATATTTAGCATTCCACATTTTTAAACAAAGTTGGAAAGTAGTTTCAACTCAAAAATGCATAGAAGGAACAACTCGTTGACTAAACGTATATTATACATTATTTGTACAAGAGAGTAGACACTTTAAATAGAAGAAAGTCAAATTGCAATCTAATTTCAAAGGAGTTCCCTCACATTCACATAAGCACAAAAGGAATTTTTGAGAAACCTTTGGATTTCCAACCCACTGAAGTGGAAATATGTACATACTTTCATACAAATTCTTTCCCAGTTTTCAGGTAATTTTGTGAATCTCGAGAGAACAAGGATATGATAATTTTGAACTTACAAAGGTTAAGCCTCGTAAGCCTCGTATTATTATAGAGATGCAAGAAATAAAAGAAGTTCCATGTTGGAATGGAAAGGGTAAATCAAATGCTACAGATTTCTGAAATCTCTTTTCTACCCCTTTTCGGTTTCAGCTAAAAAGCATGTTTTTATTTGCAAGATAAAAAGCAAATACGAGAGAGGGGTTATCTATAAAAAACTCCAAAGGGGTGAAAGAAAAGGCATAAACTTGTATTAAAGAAGCTGGTTAAAAGCTTTTGTCAACCCCTTCCTGTCTCTTTTGATCTCATGTAAATCTTGTAGAGATCCCAACCAAAAAAAGTATTCATATCAAGGTTTACATGAGAATACATATTCCGTAAATTCACTTTTTTGGGAAAAATATATAAAAGATCTCTGTTTATTATTCAAATTACAACAAAAAACTTGTTGCCACAATGTAATGGATGGATCCGTAGTAAATTTTACATTCAGGGAATATGTATTTACGCTCGGATCACCCTATTATTCAGCTGAAGGAAAGTTCTAAACCCATGAAAAGCTTGTGCTTACGCTTATCACAAGGAAGATCAACCCTATTTTTACACCTTTTCTTTTGTTCCGGGTTTTTTGTTAGGATGAGACATAAGACTGAAAAGTAAGAGTAGGATTTGTATACAAGTTTCACAAAAAAAGGATGCTAACTCCCTTTTCCCGAATACTGTGAATTTTGTATCATTGATTATTAAAGAAATTTAATGGGTAACTTTAATAAAAATGTCTTTGTGAAAATCCAACGAAATACATTAGTTTTGTTTGTTGCTTTTATTTTGATAGTTTTAGAATCAGTGCTAGGCAAACTTTTTAACCCATTGATGTAGCAAGATGGTTTATTTTTCACATTATTGATTACTGTTGATCGTGGGAATTCAAAATGTAAGTAAAAAGGGTTCGGTGTTGCAAGGGTTGCATTCATTGGGGTAAAGCCAGGATAAAACGACGTGGTATATAATTCACAGGTTTTTACCTTAAACTTGTAATTTTGCATTTAAAAGGCTCATCAGCTACAATATCCCGGAAAGTTTAATTCATTTTACCATGTTTTTGGATGACAAGACAATTTAAAATATATATGATTCATATGATTCTTGCTGTTTAAAGGACATCAATGATATATAGAATTGAGGGTCAATCGGTAGCATGCACGTGCTTTTGTTATTTTTGTAAAAAAAATCATTCTTCAAAAAAGATGATGCTGAATTTAAAAAATTTATCATCATTTTGTGTAATCATTAATCTTACAAGTTCCATACATACATACATCCCATAATATGAAGACAAAAGTCAGCGTGATACCTACAATTTCACCCTGACTAGATGTGTAGACGAGTACAATATGACATCGTTTTCCAAAATGTGATAAAAATCATCTTAAATCCAGTATTTACCCAAAAAGTAGGGTTTATTCTTTACACTTATTCTGGATCTTCAACGTTAAATGATTTCAAGCACACTTATACCTAACTATGTGTACTAGCATATCCCATTTTGCTGTGATTTCGTTTTTTGAATTCAGAAACACTTGATCATGCTTATGAATCTTATGAAATACGATACGTCTAATGTCTGCAATCTGTCTTTAGTTAGTATAGCAGTAACTTCTGTGACGTGAGCAGACTTAAAATTGAAGGTTTACAAGAAAAAGCATTTCAACATTTCAAGTTTATAACAACATGATACATCCATGCAAGACAAGCCCATTAATTAGCATAACTACTTGTTAATATGTGAGGTTCATGGCAAGTGCGTGTGGTCAAGAGATTGCTTACTAGCAGTTTGATTCAATAAGTGTTTGTAATTACAATATTACATGATTAGTGTACATTTTCAGTTTCTCCTCCTTAACTTATCAGGCTACATGTGAGATTTCATAGTAATAAGTGCTGCGTGAATCGTTGATTAGCATTGCCTCGTTTAATCTGAATTTAAGTTCCAATATTGGAGGTCATATTGGACTTGTGAGGTAAGAATTTTAATAAATCATACAAATATACATCGTGCTCAGTGCAGTAGAATGAGGAATGAGCAATGCAATTTTAGTGTGTTTTGAAATATTAAGTTGTTCGTATGTATTCAACGATTTAATTATTTCGAAAACTCTTATCATCATTAGAACTAGCCAAGTTGTGATTGTTAAAAAATAATCTTATATGCCTACGCAATATACTAGACGGGGCTCATTCATCGTCAGTTTGCTTATATTCATATCTTTATTCGCCGAAGGAGTTTTCAATTTATGATTGTCATTATTAAATTTGTTTTTCTTCTAAAATATCCAAAGCTCTAATTCAATCAACAGAAGCATAATATGAAAGTAACAGGATTTCGTGGGATACATGCATTAGTTCAATTTCTTTTCTCCTCTTTTCCTTTTTTGTCCAGCTTTTGATCCTATTTTCCATTCTATTTTTATTCCCAACTTAGAATCTTTATTGAGCCGAGCTCACTTTAACAAATGCCAAGTTGCAAAAAAAGTTCTTTTTTATTCATTTATTACTACCACACCATCAGTATCGCTATCACCATTTTCTTTTCGTATAATATTATGTCTACTGTCTGCACATCAATATCACTGAAAAATAGATTCAACTTTTTTCTCCCTTGAAAACGGATGAGCTTACTTAGCTTAGCCAACAGTTTTCTTTAAGCAATTTTCAAAGAAAATGCCTATCCAAAAAATTGGTAATAGCATCGTAAGCATAAGTAGGAGTAGTTGTGCAGCAACACTGAAGCTTTAAGTGGAAAGTAGAATCAATTCTTTTCAATTTCTTCTTCGTTCTCTTTCTCTCTTTCCCCCTTCTAAAGAAAAAATTCTTATTCTTCCTTCAGAGAAGTCGAGAAAGTAGTAAAGTATATGAAAAAGAAAATCCTTTTGTCAAAATCTTTCACTTTGTAGACTTTTTTGTGTATGTTGCCTATCATGAATTTAGTGTATATTATGGTCTTCACTTTCTCCTTTTCTCTCTCTACCTATTACATTATTACGTATATTCACGAAAAAAAAGTTTTCTTTTGTTATTCTTTCCTTTGCGTGAGCAAAGTAATATGGCAGAGAATGTTAAAAAAAGAATAGGGAAAGTTGTGATGAGGGAAAATGGAAGTTGCAGAGGTGGACAGAGTAGCAGTAGCCTATTTTAACTATATTATACTATCAAGAAAATAATAAGAATGAGTAGGAGGAAGAACGCACATCAATGAAAGAGATACGAGAGAGATATCGAATGACAATACTAAAAATGGGAAATGGATCCACAAATGATAATAAAATTATGGCTCTTTTAAGATAGTTTTACTAGTGAGCATTTCTTTATAAGAATTTTCTTGGGATCACCATCATTTCAAACTTATTGTGATGATGGGAATGCTTCTACATATTTTTACCAAATTTTTTCGTATAAGTACAATGCACACTGTGCAAAATAGAGTCACATTTGAGTTAGAGTTAGTTATTATGACTATGTATGTATTCATGCATGCATGCTTTTAAAGAAAGACATAAAAAATTTGCCATATATATCGTTCAACTGCGAGAGATTTATTCAGAACAATGACGCCTCCGCATAAACATTCGAAATCACATTGAAGTTCTAACAATGTTAGGTAATATATAGATTCTAATATTTTCCAGTCCAATAATCTTTACAGATCTTTGGCCTACGTAATGTTGAAGTGCCTTTGTGCACCTTAGATAAAGAGTTTATACCCATGTCATGTTTATCATCTCTCTTTAGTATACCCAACTTGCTTTTAAAATGCTTAACTGATCCTCAAATGGGCTACATTTCTTCATTACTTGATTTACTTATTGTGAATATCTAATAATTGGGCAAATTATTCATTGATAACATTTTGTGACAATAAAATGTTTGTTGCATTGTAAAATTGTAGCTAATAATCAATTATATATTTTGCATATTGCTATGCCTTGTGTATGAGACGGAAATGTATTTTTAGTATTATGTATATATGTACTTTGAAAAATAAGTAGTAGTCATATAAATTACGGGACACAAATGAAATTCTCAATAAAATAACCCTCACCATCATACCCGCTTATACATTAAACACATTGTGACTAGGAAATCATACTTTTTGGTTTGTGTGAAACTTACAACAACGCAATGCTCTTTTCAGAGGCAATTTCATACTGTTGCCACTTCCACCGTGTGATACTCTTGGGCTGGTTAATGTGAGTGGTGTAAATATAGCCAAGTAAATCATGATGAATGCCTGCTTGGTTGTATGTGTGTGCGAATATCATCATCATAATATGATCTCGCACATGGAGCCAAAAGTAAAAATGCCACACCATTTCTCTATTCTCGTGTGCGCATTTTCTTGATGCTCTTTTTACTTCTTTCTTTAGGGAAAAATAAAAGAATCAGGGGTCATTTCTGTTTGTCTACCTACAATGCACATACGTAAGACAAGTGTAAATATGTATAAGGACATGAAGTGGCGATGCTAGTAGAAAATGAGAAAAACGAGAAATATTATCCCAAACGGTTTTCTTTACATGTACATAATGCACATAAACATAATATTATTTTCTTATTCTTTCTTACAAGCACAAACCCACACTGCATACTACATTAAATAAGATGGGTGTGTGTCTCTGCAATAGAAACTTTTTTCACATGGTCATTTTCTCTCTCTCTCTCTCTCGTACATAATATAAAAGGACGATTTCAGTAGTCGTGTGAGCAATAATGCAAGCAGCGCGGTGTGGCACAAGTGAGAAAAAGAAAAGAAATGATACTTTATTTCCATTCTTATGGCACACACTCATATTCACTCTTGAGACATGTTCTGTATTGTATATTTCCCTGGACGGAATAAATGCATGAAAAACCACCAAAAATTCCTTTCATTTTCGGGTGTACAAGCTTTGTGTATAATATATAATACATCATGTTTACGTATGACAGTTACGAATCATATCTCACGAAATAGTGAGCGCAAGAAAGAAATTTCACATGTGCGAGTAAGATTTTTTCGGGTAGAAAGATCGAGTTAGAGAAAGTTAGAAGGAATGCTTATGTGACAGATTCATGTAATTTTTCTATTATCTTTAAGGAAAATTTATGACACATTGAAAATAGTCTTTATAAAACAGTTTTTATGTACCATCATATTTAAATGCAGGTTTAAACGGAATAATTCAAAAATAACGTGTTATATCCTTGTTCAAAGTTGGAATTGGTTTTTGTTTGCAGGATTAGGCAATGTCTTTAAGCAAGAGTGATTGGATTTATGTAAGTGTTTAGGTATCGAAGGCTGAAAGACCCATTTAACCAATCAGCGTTTGTCAATCTTGAGGCAATATATATCCTATTGAATTTCATGAGAAAACTTTCTCCGGAACAAACTGTGTTTTCAATCTTAAGCATTGTCAACATAATTTTCCAAGTATTGTTTCTGATGCAATATTTATTTAGTAGATCCAGTAGAAATTCTCAATGTTTTAATGTAATTCCTGTTGATAATGTAATTGCTACAAGTATTAATCTCAACGGGAAAGAATATTATCCACTTCTAAAGTTGGAAATCAGTTTACCCAAGCAATCAAATTATGATTTGTTGTTTTTAGTTTTTACGTATCATTATCATTATGGCATACCTTTTATTATATTTTTCTCCTTTATATATAGGAAAGTCATCATCATATAATAATTTCCGCATTGTTGATACAATAAAGAGACATTTTATTGAGTCGTATGTCCATGTGCTTAAGAATATTTGAACGGAAAAGGGTGGTACTCAGTAGCATATCGTATCCGATCATGTCGATCTCAAGTCGTATATATTTTCTACTTATTTATTACATTAGTCCAACGGTTCGTGATTGTGAAAACAAAGTAGAATCATGAGAGGATGACAAAGTAAGCAAAAAGCGAAAAGAGTATAGAATTTTACTCCCATTACTCCATTACGAAGCAACGAATGTACTTCCGCTGTTTTCACTCTTTCATTCCCCGCAGTCCAGTAATAGCTAGCAAACAAGAGTATACGTACGTGAAGGAGTCCAGGGACATTTCTATAAGATGATCTGTGAGAGATAGGGAAAACATACGAAATCAAGTTGCAAAGAAAAAAAGAAGCATGGAGTAAAAAACAGTATCTTCGTTTAATATAAAAAAAAACTAAATAAATAAAAGTAAACTGAATTACAAGTTTGAAAACTGAAAAAATGGATTCTGATGATGATCATAATACACTTTTTGTTTTCATATCTTGTATTTTTATTATTACATTGCTTTTATGCGATGGACGATTGAGTCATGGAATAAAATAAAATGAAATAAAATGTAGGTATTATAAGACAGGGGAAAAGGTGAAACACTAAAGTAAAAGTTCACTGTTTAGAGAAAGATATCCATTTCTAGAAAGTGAGGAGAAATGTACCAGAATATCAGCTCAAACTAAGAAAACAAATCATGAATTCAGTTGAACACTCATGTTTCGACAAGGGAAGAGAAAAGATACACGTAACAAGATTGAGGACTAGTAATAATAAGGCTTGATATACGGTTTGTTAGTTACTTACCTCTTGTGTACTTTTAGGGAAAAAATGAAATAAATAGTAAAAAGGTAAACTCAATTCGCTTATTTAGTTAGAGAAGTTGTTGAAGAGGAAGACTTGGTAGATTGCATTACAGCATGATACATAATGGATCATGTGAATGTGGACGAATAACGTAACAGCTTAGCATCAAGTCTATAAGGACCAAAGAGTATGATAAGGAAAGACATAAATATTATATATAGATATTGATATTGAAATATTTGGCACTTGCGAGTATTTTTGTGTTTGACATGCTAGCTGTGTACTTTAGATTCAATAATCATTTTGTGGACTTGTTTAAAATATCTTACATCAATATCAATAACAATTAGATTTTAAACATATTCGTAAGCTGTGTAAAAAAAAGTTACCGCGTCAAATACTCCAATGTACACGTCTTACATTAGAAACTAAACTATTCCACATTAAAACATTTGTGCAGTTTTATAGGGTAATATACATACCTCGAGGTTTAAGGTATTGAAGGACTTTGGCTTATGAAGTCCTCCCCGCAATCATTCTTTATACATTATGCGAATTCTTAAACGTATAGGAATAATGCGCTAGTGCCAATCAGCATAATATTGAATGCGGATAGGAAGTAACTCCCATTGACTATTTTCCTCTATCGCCATTCTCTACAAAATGTCATTTCAAAAATATTTTATTCTCCCCCAAAAATTCAAATGGGCCTATTTATTCCTTCCTTTGAGCTCACTGTAGGAGTTGTACCATTAAAGAAAAGCTTTATTGAGCGCATCCCATTCTGTCTGTATGTAATTCAAATAGATTACCATACGAAAATAGTGGAGGGAATTCCACTTGTAGTGCAGCTTAAATATACGACTTTCTATATTTTTCCCTTTTGGCATTTTTCTCCTTCCTCCATGTATTCCTTAATGTTTTCCGTAGTGGTCAGGCAGTTAGCTGGGATTATGGTTGCGAATCTGAAAGTCAAGTTAAAAAAGATGGGAGATTGGAGAGGAAGAGACGTAATAAAAAGTGTTTTCTCCATATCCGCCATTCATTTCGTATTCCATGCCAAGAAGTTCATGTGAGTAGTGGTGTCTTTATGAAAATATAGCAAAAAAGAGTTTTTCTATGGCACAGGCTATTCTATATAACCCGGGTTCCGACACATCTATTGCATGGTAGTGCGCAGCTTTTTAAAATAGTCTAAGGTTCATTTAACAGGTTTCGTTGTTATTCCTGAAATAACTTTCACTTGTGAGGGTTCGATATTTTTGTACCACTAGTTTCTCAAACAATATTTTCGTAGCTTGGCTAACTACAGAAGGTATTATTACCTTCCTGCGACAGCAGTTTCAGCTCTTCAGTGTTATAGAAAGATGTAGTTAAACGGATTCAAAGCAGGCTCATTTACCTAATGCGTTTGTCTATAGTGAGAATGGCGCTACTGTCAAGTCTCCAGCAAGACCAACAACTGACGGCACTTTAATAGCTGTAGGTCTTTCTGGTCTTGTGTTGAGATCTCCAAGTACATTTTTCCAACGTAGTCATCGTCATTCTCACTAACACTGTACTGCACACCGTCACAGTACATGTGTGTGAATACAATTTTAGCTTTCATTTTTTTTCAGGAAATGGAAAAGGCGGCTCGTCATGTACCCTTGCTGCCAGTTGCCCAAAATAAAACGGAATGCTAGAAAAATGCAATTGTAAAAGAATAAAAGGATTTCCAAAATTCTCTTTTTATTCGTTTTTTTCTCTGTCTCCCTCAAAAATGTATTTCGAATAGCGTTCTTTTTTGTTCTGTCTTAGAGGATTGTGTGAATGAGCGAATGAATAAGAATGAAATTCAGAGCATTTCGGATTCCTTTTTTCTCCTCCTCCTTCTTCTCTCCTTTCATTGCACGAGAAGAACTGAGGAAAGAGGCTTGGAGTGTGAAGTAGCTGTTCATCGTCTTCTCATTACATTTTCATGCTTTCGCCACATCCTAGTCCGATCTCCATGTATTCCTAGAATATAAAGAAATATAAGGTTTAACTTGGCTAGAAAACAACAGAATGAAGTTTTTTAATTGAAAGGGCATTCGTTTGTAGGATAATGTTTTTGTAAGAGTTGTATCATAAGTAATGTATATAACGTCACTTCCATGAATTCCAAAAAAAAACCTATGCATGTTATCCAAGTCGAGAAGAAGGAATATTATTACTTGCATTTCAATAGGCATAATTTTTCTCTACCTTACCTTTCTCCACTATCTTTACTATCCTATTTCACATGAAATTTCTCCCGAAAATTGTAAGCGTAAAAATGGGGGTTATATGCAATCGTATGAGTTCAGTGTACATATCACAAAATCATTGCATTTCTATAGCTGCTGTGTCGTTTGCTGATGCTTCTAACATTTTCCTTTCTTAACCATGAATGTTAGGCATACATGACTGTACTTTTTACCAATTCCTCTTTTCTTTTTGGACACACAAAAAAGGCAAAGTCAGCTCCATCCATATCGCTTTTACTAAGAGAAGAAAGCGGATTTTTCCTTTATTCTGTGTCTGTGAAAATATTATTCGAATTCCGAAAGGAATTTCATCAATAAATCTGCCGCATTTCCCTTTTCTTTTTTCCTAAAAAAGAGCTGGTGGTACTTTCAAAATACTTTTCCATCTATGGCTTTGACTGCCGTTCACTGTTGTAATATTCCGGTTAGTCCTTTCCTTCGCATTACAATTTTAGGGAACAATATAAAATAAAGTGGCATTGCTGTATGTATACACCAGCAGTCATCCAGTGACTTGGAGTTGATCCTTATTGGTTCGTGTCATGACTTTTCTTCTCTTTTTAGCGATTGGAATATCCGTTAGTTTTCTTGTCGTTTATATGTACATAAGAAGCAGAGAAAATTGAGCAATGTCTGTTAAACTAGCTTCTCCAATCGCTTTACCCCTCTGCTTCCTCTATCAAAATCACTGCCACTGGTCAAGAAAGTATGTAACAAAGAGTAGGAGCAGAAGACTTCGGAGCTGGTGTAAAGCTGGCATTTATTTTCATGAAAACTTGGAGATATGAGTTCTTTCGTTTTTAAGGAAGAGTCCTATTATTATTATTTTCTTTATACGTTGCTGATCGAGCCTTTTTATGGCAGGGATGCGTGAGCTTTTCCTACACTTCTGATTCTGCTATGCGGAGATATAATAGTGCTTATTCATCTAATAAAATGAGTTTCTTATCGCTATTGCAATGTGCACATCCCACAGCTCTTCTTCTACTAGAAGCTCTACAGCCAGTTGGAATCATATGTGCTTTATTGAACGCTAGAATATATTAAAACCTTTGAATAATACTGACCGTTTCCGACCGGAAAAGGTATTCCGTTTTTCATAAAAATGAGTCAATCAATTTGGATATATTCGAAGTCAGCATGGGTGTCGAAGTTTTTTTCGTTTCAGTATAAGATGCTATGGCTCTGAAAGTAACGTATGATTTCAACGTTTCCGAAGCTTGATTTCTTTTTTTTGCGCTTTGTTATATTCAGTATAAATTTACAGTATTATTGGGAATAGTTATCAGATAAATATGCGTATTATTATTTTTCATGACTGACTTCAAAAGAGACACGTCTATAAAAATTCTTATAGATTGACTGTCATTTACCTCCTAATGTGTTTTCTTGAAATGTAGCATGTAACAAAACATAATTCTTCTCCGTGTGAAGCGTTTTCCTAAATAACAAAAATGTGAATAGAGTGGGTTGTACCACGAAAAAAAACTCCAATTGACTCAGTAAAAATTGTCACAGAATGGATGATTCTTCTTTCACTCAAATAAGCGATGCTACTAGAAGGTTCCTTGTCTTTCTACTATGGCTTGCTGTTAGCCTAAAGGAAAGAGAAAATAGAACCATTTTAAGACAATTTTGTCATACACTTTTCTCTTCCACTTATACAGTAATGACATACTTAGAAGGTTCCAAAAAGGAGTAGTCGCCTCTCTTAAAAATCCTAAAATGCTTTTATTCCAATTTTCTCCATCTTCAAGAAAGTTAGTGGTAAAAAGTCAGTAAAGTGGCTTCACTACTACATAATGTAATAATATGTGTATTTATATACTCATGCTCAGGATTCCTCCATACATGTTTACACCCTCTTATTGCATAAGCAGAGAAAAATTGTATTTTTACTTTTGTAGTTGAACTAGCTGAGGGATCTCAGAAAGTGTGTTTTTATAGATATTTTTGCCGCCCTGCCTATTTTCGCTTTATAATCTGTATCTCTCTAGCTTGAGAAGCAAACTAAGATATATTTATGGTGACAAGTATGATACCACAACTAGGAGAGAGGCTCGAACAGGCCAACAAGTTTGTGTGCCTCCGGACGGAAGAAGGAGAAGCCAAAATCATCTTTTTGTTATTTTGTCCGTTCATTCCTTTTACCAAATGTCCAGATGAAGAACGTGCAGTATGAAGTGGATACTGCTTTGGCTCTATTCGTATATTATGTGAATGTTTCTATAATGCTCAAAGTAAAAGTTTCAGAAAGCAAAGACGAAATGGAATTCGATGTCAGAGTTTTTGGGTAATAATATGATAAGGTACATAACATAAAACCAACGCAATATTCACATAAGTAAAGTGTGGTGGGAAAAACCTTTTTACACGGAATATATGATGGAATAATATATTTGTGCACAAAACGAGTATATAGAATGTGATTTTTTTCAATAATCGAGTAGCAATCCAAATGGACAAGTATGTAGCTTTGAGCTATTTCTTTTCGTACTTTCTCTACTTTACTTTGCGATGATTTTTGAAGATATGATGAAAAGTTGTTTTTGTCGTTCACTTAACTTGCTAGATGGATTGGTAATTTTTTGGTAGTACAAAAAGAGACGAGGAATAAACGAAGTAAAAGCACAGAGAAGAAGGTTGTAAACAAGTTGTTAGTGAAAAAATAGAAACAACTTGTAAATTCGATTGCCCAATTCTGAAGTCCTTTTTATGCTTTCGAGAAAGTCAAGTGTAGAAATGAAGGGAGTGTAGATTGATGTGCTTTCTATGCCTCAAGAGAAAGTCTGAATGTGAGTTCTCTGAGGGAATAGAATTTCCATACAGAATAGTAACAGCAAAGTAATGAAAGCCAATGCCAGTTTACAACGAGTATAAAATACATTGGCAGTGAAATGGAAAAGTTTAAACTGAATTTAATGACATTTTGAACCTACAAAAAATGCTGAATCAAAATCAATTCTGGGTATGAATGAAAACTTTGTACCCTGTAGCTTCTTGTATAAAGTCAAGTAACTTCTGAGTTAACAATATTCAATTAATTAAAATTTTTAGAGTGCTTGTAAAACGATTGCAATGCGACTTTCTGTTCTGATGAGTCTAAGCTTTCCATTTAGCTTTTATAATCGATTAGTCGTAACTGAATCTAGTAAAAAAGACAGAAAGTTAGTTTGTATTTTCACAATGTTCCATTAAAATTGTTTCATATTTTCATCAATTTCATAACCAAAACTTTTTTGTTCCATCTACTTTTACTGCTTCAATCTACCTTCAATCGCCAATAAATCTTATAAATCTATTTATGAGATTGCAATGAAGGTCCTCATGTTGGTTCTTACTAGCTACTGACTCTTTTTGCTTCTGTGCTTACATTAAAAAGTGAAAGGGTCAGTATAAGAAGAAAGTTAACTTATTCTTGTCGTTTGCGTGGTGAACAATTGACAAGCCTTTATCGTTGAAATTTGTTTTCCCTATTCTCCTCCTTTTGATACAAAAAGAGAAAAAACTTTACTTGTGTGTACTTTCGTTATTTACTTGTGACAGAAACTGGTGCATATACTATACCCAGTAACGACAGTTTCTTCCTCTCGTTCAATCTTCATCTCTTAAAAAGTTAAGAATTTTCGTCGGCCTTTGCTGACTCTACATAGTTGATGTTGGTTGCAGCAGTTTGACAATTTTAGTATTCTGATTCTGTAACAGTCACACACGACGAACATCCATACATAACAAAGCAGGTTTAGTTCCAGTAGCTGTTTAGAAACCCTATATAAATATATTTCCTGAAACATGCATTTTCACTACATTTTGTAGATACATTTTTATATATTACCCCACAACACTATGGATTATGTACAAAAGATGAAAAAGTTTGTTGTCAGTCATGGCACGCTCTTCATTCCTAGCACTACCATATATATCACTCGATCATCGAGTTCGCATTAGGTATATACTCTACATGAAACATCAGCATCACATATTATATAATATAGAAACACCAAAGAGAACAACAACAGCTTCATATTATCTTCACAGCTTTTTCTCCATCCACCATTTTTTTTCTGAAGAATTTTTGAACCCCAATTTGCGAAGCTTGAAATTCAGATTGACATTCAGTGAGGGAGGTCAACCTGACAGGCAACATGCCAGTCAAACACCGAATTCAAAAGAAGACAAAGCATGTATAGAGAAGAGCATTGGAAACTTGGAGAAAAGTACTTCCACTTGTTTATTCTTATTATTGACGTATATAACTTTGGTATATATTAAATATATGAATACCGCTTATCAGGATTCAGAAGATGGAAAACTTGGGAGCACTCATGCAGCCTCTTTCTCTCTGCCCGCTTCTATCACATCCTTTCTTCCTCTTGAGGTATCCATCCCTTACATATTTTGCTGGAAAACACACACAAATGCAGAGACATGACAAGAAAACGCTCCTTCACCAGTTTCCTCCTTTTTTATTCTTGAATTTCTCGCTCGTGTTTGTTATATATTGTATATTTTTGCAAAAACTGAAATTCAAAGGGAGAAGGAGGCAGGCGAGAAAGAGAGATGTAGTCAAAGGGAATATAATAATGTAGAAAGAGAGAGAGAGAGGAGAAAAAACATAACGTTGAATTGAGCATGCAGTAGGGAATCATGATTGCCTAATGCATAAAGCATTTTATTCTTTACGGTGTGGTGAACTACGTACGACTACGTAGCAGTATCTCTGTTATTGCTTCACCTCTTTTTTTTAGGAAAAGATATCTCTAAAAAGGAATAAATAAGGCTGGTGGAGTGGTGTCCAGACTAGTAAAAGGTTTTTCGGCCCCGCGTACTCTTTTGCTTGCTATTACTATCGTTGTCGTACCGCAGAAGAGTAGCTTCAGTTGCTGCGAATGAACAAGTAGGCAATAGGCATAAGTTATTGACAGCGGCAGAGCCGGAGCATAGCAAACGGGAAATTTCTACTTGATTCTGTATTCCGATTCAAAGAAAACATGTATATGGACAATCTATATTCTGAATTACTGAAGAGAGTGCTTTACATGGACACACATACTGATAAAGTGTATGGCATGTAGAAAGGCAGGAGACCCAATCCCATTCAAAGTTCATGGCGTGAGCTGAATCCCTTAAAGCTTTCGTTGACGGATGGATGGATGCTTTTGGATCTCTCTCCAGTTTGATAGCACACAGTCACTTCATACTCTGTGTAGACATGTATTTACAAAGGCAAGTGTAAACATTAAGTTAGAAAATACATAATATAGAATAGAATACGTATGAACCAATGTATGACGACTGCACACCATCAAAATTCAAGTGATTGCTAATACATATTCGGGAAATTGTAATGTATAACATTTTATATAAATAAAAAAGTTTCTGTGCTTTATCTGGCCATTTCTATTCTACCACAGGAATCACATATTGATAAAAAATTTGCTCACTCACTCACTTTTTTCCCTATATGTGCACAATACAAACAATATGTAGAAAGGGTAATGCATATAAGTATATCTAAATGCATGATTCTCGTTTAGTTTCAAAAATAGTAAAAAAAGGCAATGATCCAGTTTTCCAAATTCCGTCTCCAATGCATTTTCACTACTTGCTGTTTTATTTCTAATAATAAAGCTAAAAACAAGTCTGTGCCACTTGATTTCAAGTCAGCAGGCATGAGATTTTCCATCTCTTTGAATTTTTATGGTGTATGTATATAC